>CAIGRB010133362.1:0-21860 GCA_903798255.1 Fraxinus quadrangulata
GCTTTTATCATTAATATATTCTTTTATTTAAATTGAAATTATGTTAGCTTAAAATCTATTCGCAAATAGTAGTTTCTGTGTGTCGATATACAGACTTAACAAATCCACTTTATTACTTGTCACGATCCGTACACTTGCGGAATATCAACGAACAGAGACCATGGCATGTTCTTTTTCGTCTCCCTTTTTGGCAGGCATCCTTGTATTTGAATAGACTGTTGTAACCCTTTAGCCTCTCAGTCAGGAGGCTGCGTATTTTGCTGCATTTGTTTTCCTGGGAATTCAATTTCAAAGTCCTTGCCTTATGGTTTTCACTTTTGATGCTCGACTTCAATCTTTGTAAGCCCGCATCTGGTACATAATACTTGTTAATATTCGAGACCAGGTTTCTTCGTAGGATTCTCCAGTCTATGTTGCTGATTCCCTGCTATTTTGTTTTGTGGATAATGCTGTTTGAACAGTGCCACGTAGGCCCTGTTCACGTATTGCAGTCTTTTGTTTTGTACTAAGAAACTACTGTTTCAGATGTAATGATGAAACTCATGTATCACTTTATGTACTCTTTGGTGTTGGATTCTTAATATTTGCAATGGCTTTGATAATATGGAGCATGAACTTGGACCTGGCCATCAATGTATGTCATGCATCCATTTCATCTCCATTTCCTTGCATGAAAGTAGACTAGGGGATTAAAACTGGGTCGGGTGGCTCGGCAGGTAGAGAGCCTGGCTATGCCAGTCCTTTTTAAGAAAATCAATAAAACAGCAAAATTAGAAAAATATGTTAGATTATTCCTCTTTACAAGGTTACCTTTTAAGAATAAATTCTAAGTCTTAATATAACATCATAGTCATTAAGCTTAAAAAGATTTCACGGCTTGTTAGGTATTTGATGTAATTGACAAGTTTATGAACAAAAGGGACTAAAATTAATATGTTGTAAAAATCAAGGAGTAATGTGCAATTAGTAGAAATTAAGTTATATTAAGTCTAGGGTTGGAAAAAGGAGAAAAAGGAAAAAAAAGGAAAAACGATGCCGAAATTTCATAGACTATCGCCAAGGTTTGGCTCGAGCATAAGAAATAGAAACGGTGTCGCCCGCCTGTCGCCAGACCTTCGCTCGAGCGACATACTAGCTTGCCTATTGCCCAACTCTCGCTCGAGCAACAGGGTTATCCGAGAAATTTTTAATTCGTTTTTTAAAGGTTTTTTATCTGACCCATTCATACCTTGACCTACATATAAATATCTGAACACATTTGAACAGTTTTTACAAGGTTGAATATTGAGAGAAACATATTTTCATAACATCTTCATAAATCCGGTTTCAACCTTCGTCCTGTTATTGGCTATTGGCGGTGAAAACATCAAACTCACAATCCAAATATCAAATTGTTGCTTCTTTCATATATGTCAGAGTTTTGAAAATCAAGGGAAGATGACTGGAGTTCCAGTCATTGAAGAACGCAATGTTTTTCGTTAATCCACAGGAGATAGACGATCACAAAGCTGGGAGTTGTTGTAGGAGAGCGCAATCTAAGAGAGCTTTGAAAACTGCAGTTTGGAGTTGGTGCGTGAGAACGAAATCCAGGAGAGCTATTGGAATTGTAGCCAGGAGGTCAAGAAGTACTAGTATAGTCGAGTCCGATGGACTGTAAGTTTAAATCTTTTATAGTAGAATGTTGACTAGCAAAGTGCTCAAAGTTTTTACCCAGTTGGGATTTCTTCGTGATCAATTCTGTGTTTATTTATTGCTTTCATAATTGCCATAATTTAACATAGAAACAACTGAATTGCATGATTAACCATCTAGAAATAATTAATAGTGACTTGTTGCTGTTTAATTGTTAAGTTTTTTTTTGTTTTAATTTCGCGTAATCACCTATTCACCCTCCTCCTAGGTGTAGTTTGGGTCGAACTTCGTATTTTCAATTGGTATTAGAGTTTTATTTCGATTCCTGACCCGTAATTAATTCTACATGAGTCAGTCCTTGTCCATGCCTCCGTTTTTCGACAGAAGTAATTATGCTTATTGGAAAGTTTGAATGAGAGATTTTCTTAGAGTATTTGATGAACGTATTTGGATGAGCGTTCAAACTGGGTAGATTGCACCTTAAACTATTGTTGCTGGTGTAGCTACGCCTACTGATATTTCACTCTGTACTAAAGATGACTTAGTTGAGTATAACTGGAACAGTAAGGGCATTGATGCCCTGTTCATAGCTGTGTCTGTTGAAAAGTTTAAGAGAGTATTAATGTGTGAAACTACTAAACATGTTTGTGATATATTAGAAACCACACACGATGGAACTAAAACTGTTAAAAACTCTAAACTGCAGATATTGACCTCTAGGTTTGAAGAAATTAGAATGAAGGATGATGAATCGTTTGATGAATTCTATGCAGAGCTTAATAATATAGTTAACTCTTTTCAACCTAGGAGAGAAGATCTCCAAGTCTTAAATCGGTAGAAAGTCTAAAGTCCCTGCGATTGAAGAAAGTAAGGACTTAGATGCAGTTAAGATATAAAAACTCATAGAATCCCTACAAACTTATGAACTCACCATATCTCAACAGAAAAAGGCTAAATTCATAGCCATGAATATTGTTAGAGAAGAAAAGAGTGAGTATTAATGATGAGACGCTTAGGGATGACGAAATAGCTTATTCTGTTAAAAAGTTACAGAAGGTGATGAGGAATATGAGAAAACCTTAAGAACGGAAAAATGATGTTCCTAGTAAATAGTCGAATGATAAGTGTGAGAAGAATAACTTTAGGACTGTTAATAAGAAAACTCAATCTGTTAGATATCATGAATGTCAAAGTTTTGATCACTATAAGAATGAATGTCCTAATTTAAAGAAGAATTTGAATAAATAAATGCGTAAGTTATTAGCAGCGACCTTGAGTGATGATGAATCAGATTTGAATGCTTAGAGTGATACCTCTAGTGGTGAAGATGAACAAAATTTGGCTTCACATCTATAGGCATGGTCTGGATACGTTCAAAATGGTAATGCTAATGCTAGTACATTCAAGATCATGTTCGTCTCAGCCACCAACAAATCTCGTAATACTGTTAATCCTAAACCAAATGACATGAATGTCTTTGGATGAAGACTCACTAGACAACGTAGGGTCAATCGCCCTATATATCGTCAACAACATTCGACCAGGTTTGAACCTAGGTTTATTCCCACTTGTTACCATTGTGGCACTCTGGGACACACAAGACATAAGTGTCGTAAACTCGCGACTAGATGTAAAAGTCAGGATTTCTCAAGTATGGTTAACTTTCTTGCCAATCAGGTTAGCCATTTAACTGAGATGATGACTCAGTTAACTAGAATCACGTCTATTTCTAAGAAGGTTTGAGTTAAAAAGAGTCACCTGAAAGATCGTGAAATTGGCCATGCTCTTAAAGGTAAGAGCATCCATGTTTCTCCTTGATTAACGTCTTAGGTGCATGCATGTGCAGTTCATTGAGTCCATTTATTCTTGCATACATCTTACTTACTTGTGTGGTTTTTTTTTTTTTAAAGTTTGTTTTGTGTTTTTTTTAAAAATAACAGGGGGTGTTGATTTTTTATTTATTTAAACTAAAAAAAATATTGTTTATGTGCTTTTTGATATTTCTTGGCGCTCTTAATTATTGTATTCGTAATTGAGTATGCATTCATCTGATCTATACTGTTATTTTTATTACTTTGTTATGTTTAATGTGGAGTATTAAGTATATGTCTCTTCATGTATCATCTGCACAGTACACACTGTGATATTGTGAGTGAGTCTGGACCGCATGAATGAGATTTGGGATGGCTGACATTGTTAGTAAGGTAACCTTGAACGTGAATTGACCTTCATTTAAATGACCTTAGCTCATATATAGTTCCCCTATAATGAAAAAATATATAACTTGGTTCATTTTATACTTATGTTCAAAGCCTATTTGACTCGAGTAATTATGTCCGAGGGGTTTCTCATAATTTGGTGCTTATGGTCAATTGACTTGGTTTAACCGGCCTAAAACTCGTTACATAAGTCATTTAGTCCCTTAATGGACAAGAGTCTGCACATAAAATGCAATATTTGAGAAAAATGATATAAAAAATATATACTCAAATTTAGGGGGGAGAAAATGAAATTATCCGTGCAATTGAGCTCACTTTAAAGTCCTAATCATCTTATGGTTTTAACTTTCGTTAGTAAGAGAATATACTTATTTGATAGTAATGTTTGCACGTCATTTCTCACAAATTTAAAGTTTGGAGTCATAATCACAAGAACATAGTGGCACTTAACGAACGTGAGTCACTTATACAATTTACTCCTTTTGAACTTAATTGAGTACGTGGGAATTTTTATTTTATTTTATTGATAATGTATTTACTTGTGAGCACATGCATTTTTGGGCTCATTTGTATGTCAGAGACTTAATTTATAAAAAAATGTGCTATTTTTCTTTATCTTAAAAAATTCAGTACTATTATTATCCACAGTTTTCGCTAGCTTTTCACTAGGCGACGCTCGAGCGATAAAAGTAGAAGCTTCCTCACTCGCTCGTCGCTCGACCCTTGCTCGAGCAACAACCTGCATTTTTGAATTATAATGTTCTTTTTCCCAATTTTTTAGAATCTCTTCATTTCCCTCTCATTTTTTTTCTTCTCAAATCTTCGTACCCATTTAAAATTCATACTTCCAAACATGAATTGATAACATTACATCCTTTATTAAGTTATTTATTCAACATATCATCCATTTTGCCCATTATTTCAAGGTAAATTTCGAAAACCCTAGGTTTTTCAAATTTTTCGATTTTTTTTTTTTTTTGATTTAGATGTTCTTGATTCAATTTTTTCATTTGCACTTCATTTTGGGACGACTCCCATGTGCTTACACCTTGCATTGCATCATTTATGTGCTTAGATTTCATTTTTTTTATGGGTTGAGCTCACATGGAGCATTTTGGTTCGATACTTTGGTTGTTTTGTTGATTCCGGATTAATGGTTATTGGAGATTAGGTTAGGAGTTGTTGTTGGGTTGTAGTTGTGTGGTTGTGGTGGTTTTGATGTCAACGTGGTTGGGCTCTTTGCCTAGTTTCTTCACGCCACGTTTTCTGTATAATGTTCAGTTTTATTTATATTTCTTGTCATTTCGTTTATTTTCATTCACACACCTTGGTCACTTTAGGTCTGTTGGTTTAGATGTGTTGATGTTTTTTATATTGATGTTGGTATTGACATCACAGAGTCACGTCACTGCGGCGTGTCGTCGCGACACACATTACGTCATTGCGTCTCCTACGTCACGTCAACGAGTCTTACATTCAGGCCATCACATCACAATATCTTGACGTCTTGCATCAAATCCCCTCCGTCTTGGCATCACGGCACCTTTGTGTGCATTGCATATGTAGTGTTTATCTCGATTTGCGTGCATTCATGCATATCATGTGTTTAGTCGTGGTATTGATATATTGTCTTTATCCGTTTCAGATGCCATCTAAGAGAGCTCGTACTGCTGCTTTGACACCTAGTACCTCCACTTCCTACAGTATGTCTAGGTTTATCTCAGGGACTGCCCAGGACATTTTTGGGTCACAATTTTCTTTGAGACCGATTTTATTTGAGCGCAAGGTCATTATGTCTGACTAGTCACCCGACCTCGCTGCTATTCTCACTTCTCAGGGTTGGGATCCGATTTAACGTCCCCACCGAGTCTTCTTGTTCACGAGTTTTATGCTAACATAGTTCTTAGGGGTAAGACGATTAAGATGACTCTCGATATCGTGTTTAGTATAGTTCACATCCCTAGAGTCATTCATCCCTTATTTTCATACTTGACACCTGATACCCTTCCAGCAGACTCTCTTGGTCGTTTGATGGTGTTTAGCACACTGTTGGAAGGAAGCCCTAGTACGATCCGCACTGGCTCTCCCTACTGATCGCCAGATTTTGTTGCGAATTGTGTATACGAATCTATGGCCAATGTCACACACTTCTTCATTACCTATGGATAAGGACCATTTTTTGTAGACCTTGCTGCATGACGATTCTATTGATCTACCCACATTTATTTGACA
The DNA here is from genome assembly GCA_903798255.1 of Fraxinus quadrangulata. Lineage (NCBI taxonomy): Eukaryota > Viridiplantae > Streptophyta > Magnoliopsida > Lamiales > Oleaceae > Fraxinus > Fraxinus quadrangulata. Next base: position 6,084 of record CAIGRB010133362.1, read on the forward strand.
GCAGATTCTTCTAGCTTTTAGAGTCACAGGGAAATGGTGGGTCTGCCGTATGCTTGTTTGATTTTTTGATTAGTGACAGTCTTATGAGTGAGTTTTTCTGATGGGGTTTCGAGGCAGGTTTCTCGGCCGATTGGTCATACCACTATCTCTTAAAATCGGTCACATGCTTCTTCTAAACTGGCTCAGCCTGTTGACCCGACTGTGCTGGCTGATCCTATTGATGATCTTATCTCTTTTGATCCATCGAATTTTCCTACTACTTTTTCTGCTCCTCCACCCTCTGATATTCCATCTTCATCTACTTCTGCTCCTCTTCCCACTGAGTCTATTCCTCCACCTGCTGATATTCCATATGTTCCCATTGACCCATCTGTTGCACTTATGGGCTACATGACTGTGTTGATCGAGCAGCAGGCTGGTATGATGCAGAGAGTACACAGCTGCGGGCTACAGTTGATCGACACACTACTGAGTTTACTACGCTTCGTGGTGCTATTGGTTATCTTCAGCGTAGGCTTCAATGGATTGGTTGACATTGGGATAATGGTGCAGCTTTTGATGATATGACTGATATTGATGATGCTGACGATGCAACTTAGTTGCTTAGTTGTCCCTTGCCATTTTGTGACAAAAATTGGGAGTAGATAGATATTTTGGATGTATATAATAATGTATCTACAAACTTTTGATTCAATGATAATATCAGTATTAATAGATTAAGTTTTGATGTTTTTGTAGTATCAATGTTTCGTTTTGATATGTTGTGTTGTATTGATATTACATCTTAATTTAGCTTATATGAAAAGATGCATTATGTGTTATTAACTGCTTAAAACACTTTTACACTATAAACTTTTTGATTTAACTTCTTGAATTACTGTTACATTTAATACTATTACCCATACATTTTATACAAGATATTTGAGTTATCTATTTCAGGAAACATGTTTTGATAAATGAAAAGCAGAATTCGAGTAAGATAGTTATTGGTTGTGTCAATTTTTTGAGTCTGTAATTTTAGTTCACTACTGCTTTGATTTTGGATTGTAGTTTTGTCAGAATGTCAAAAGGGGGGCTTATTAGGTATTTGAAGTAATTGGCAAATCTGTGAACAAAATAGACTAAAATTAATATGTTGTAAAAGTCAAGGAGTAACGTATAATTAGTAGAAATTAAGTTATATTAGGTCTAGAGTTTGAGAATGGAAAAGAAGGAAAAACGGCGCCGAAATTTTGCTGATTGTTGCCAAGGTTTGGCTCGAGTGTCAGAAACAAAAGCTGCATCATCCGCTTGTTGCTAAACCTTCGCTCGAACGATACACTGTTGCTCACCTGTCGCCCAGCTCTCGCTCGAGCGACTGGGTTATCCGAAAAATTTTTAATTCATTTTTTAAAGACTTGTTATCTGGCTCATTTATACCTTGACCTACATATAAATATTTGAATGCATCTGAACGATTTTCATAAGGTTGAATATTGAGAGAAACACATTTTTTTCATATCATCTTCATAAATCTGCTTTCAACCATTGTCCTGTTATTGGCTACTGACGGTTAAAATATCAAACTCACAATCCAAATACAAAACTGTTGTTGCAGAAGGGTGTAATCTAGGAGATCAAGGAAAGTTGACTAGAGTTCCAATCATTGAGGAATGCAGTTTTCTTCGTTAATCCACATGAGATAGATGATTTCACAAAGTTGGGAGTTGCTGCAGAAGGGTGTAATCTAGGAGAGCTTTGGAAATTGCAACTGGGAGTTGGTGCATAAGAACGAAATCCAAGAGAGCTGTTGGAATTGCAATCAGTAGGTCAGAAAGTATTTGTGTAGTTGAATCGGCGGATTGTAAGTTTTAAATCGTTTATAGTGGATTGTTTGCTGATAAAATGCCCGAAATTTTTACCAAATTGGGATTTCTCCATGATCAATTATGTATTAATTTATTACTTTCATAATTGCGGTAATTCAACATAGGAAAAACTGAATTGCATGTTTAACCATCGAGAAATAATTAATTGTGATTTGTTGCTATTTAATTGTTAATTTCTTTTCATTCTGCGTAATCACTTATTCACTCATTTCTACGTGTAGTTTGGGTCGAATTTCGTATTTTCACGAGCCACCATCTTACAAAACACGTGAAAGATAAATTTCACATCAAATAAAGAGGAAATAAATAGAATATATAAGAGTGAGTTATTTCTCTTCACTAGGTTGATCTTTTAAGACAGAATTCAAAACAACTACAATTACATTAGAGTTTTGGTAAATAAAGCATTACTTGACGAAATTGTTCTCTTGCTCACAGTGGGCATGATAAGACTGTCCACTTGCTCATGTAATCGGAAAACCTTACGGTACTCTCCAAACGTGAGAAAAAAATAAAAAATTAATATTTCTTCACTAATGCGATTTGAATACGCCCATAAATGGAGACAGCAGATACTCCCATTCGTATATGTAGATTCAAAGGACTGAATTAGTATGCCCACTTTTACCAAGATTTTAGTGGTTTGTTCAGAAATTATCTTTCAAAATTCCAATTTGTGGTTGCCGTGGATTATTCCATACGATAATGATTTCAAAGCAAAGTTGATGGATATTAGTTTATATGGTAATGAAAATAAAATTTATGAAAATGTGATAGCAATCCTGCTATCACACATAGACTGCTATACAATAATGAGTTAAACGTTTTAATAATCATCTAATTTATATCATAGCCATGATTTACTCACTAAATTTCAAAGTGCTTAACAATGCTCATTGAACTTTATTTGTTTACACTTCATTCATCACCATCAACAATTTGGTACCTTATTTGCTCACTTGACTAACAGATATTGCATGTCTCACCTCATGCCCCATTAACCAAATGCCAATTCACACTTTCAGTCCTAATCAACATTAATAGTTTATGTAAAGTTAGAATGTATTTAGATTCATTTGAGAATGTGATGGTAATTTCATTGTCACGTATAGACCCTACTCCATTGGATTGAATATTCAATACAAATATCATTAAGAGTGTGTTTGATGGATATTATTGAAAAAATAATATATTTTAAATAGTGATATGATGAGAAATATATTGTTAAAAAGTAAGGAAAAATTATTGATATAATGAAAAATATTATTTTATTGAAAAATGCGTGGTTGAAAATGAATTTTGAAAGAATGTGTGTCAAATACGGGCTAAGAACAAAAAATTTGAAAGTTAAAAATCAATTATTAATATTTCAATATTATCCAATAGATGGATTCAACATATACTTCCCATTCATATATCAAATGTGCATGTAGATTCAGTGAACTCGATTAGTAGGGCCACCATTACCAAGATCTTGAAGATTTGTTCAACTATTTTCTTGCAAACTTTACATTTGTGGTGATCGATTATTGTTTGACCTCGTGTTTTGTCAGAGTCAAAGAAAGAACATTAAGGTACGAGCTACAAGGAATTGGTCCACCACATTATATGACTATCTAAAATTTTATTTTTAGTATGGTAAACTTCTAGATAAATAAATCAATTTTTAATGCTCTAAAATTTAAGTAAGTCCTTCAAATATTAGGAACTTTAGTTCTAAATAATATGACCAATGAAATTTGTAAATTAAAATTTTCCTTCTTTAGTAAAATAATTTATTCTTGTAAATTTAATTTATCTACCAAAATTCTATCATAAAATAAAATAAAATAAAAAACAAAAAGATATACCATCGATGGAAAATTCCTTAGGGTTTGGTCAGGTTCTCGATTATAGACCAAGAATCGAAGAATCAAATCTCTATAATTTTTATAATTTTTTATATTAAATAAGCTAAATTATTTTAATCTTTTTCTAAATAAATATGCCAAATAATAATTGAGCTCAAAAGTATCATTTTCCTATTTCATTTGCCAACTAATTAATTGAGTCCAAAATATCATGAGGAAATTAGGCTTCCAACTCTAAAAATATGAACAAATTAGATTAATACACTTAAACAAATTAAAACATCTAATGATCGTAATAATTACGCCATAAAATCTCCGATTATAAAGGGAAATCCTAAACCTCAATATGTACGAGACAAAACCACTTTTTTTCCATTTTTTGTGAGAGTAAAACCAGTCCAAAAGAAACTCTAAATTTGTAATTTCTCTCTCTCTCTTGATTTCTGATAACTTCCACGATTTGGTCGATTATAGGCTCTCTTTCGAGTTTTGGGTACAACTCTTACAATCAATCAAGGATTCCATCATTCTGATTGTTAAAACTTCGATGAGTTGGCTGAACGTTGAATTGGGGGATATGTGTGACGGTGATTGTGTTGGCAAGTCATGATTTCCCAGGAATATGGTTGGGGATGATATTTTGCGTTGTTTAGGAATGCTACCGGTAGAGATGGAGTTTGGGTATAATGTCGCAGAAATGAGCCTCCATTGAGATGATGTTGTTGTGTAGTTTGGAGGATTTGTACAAGGGGACAGGTAAAAAGATGAACATTTCATAGAATTTTATGAATCCCGATGGATGAACCTCTATTGTTGTACATTAGTGTTGATTTATTACTTCGATTGGTTATGTTATGTATGATATAAATTTGGTTAATTAGGCTGGAACATTATTAACTAATTAAGAATGGGGATAATTAAATATGTTGTTAGTTGATTCTAAGTTCTAACTTAAAAAATATAAGATTTATTTGTCAATGGCATGTTGTATATAGATTGGCGTAGTTATGTTTTTAAAAAAGGATCAATCTCGGTGAAGTGAAGATTTTGTCACTTATTGAATTTTTGTCGGTTCCAACTTAGAGATTGTTGTGTTTTTAAAATGAAGTTATGTTTTATTTTTAGTTAATACATGTAAAGCATAATCACAAAAAGACAACATGTAGAAGAAAAACAACTATCATCTAGATTTATTCTAAGGTTTTGATGGGTGTTTCTCACTTTTTTTAGTGTTTTTCATTTTTTTTTTTTGTCATTTTCTTGAAATTGCTGTCACTTTTTTGAGTAACAAATATCATTTTTTTTCTCAATAATTCTATCGAACTACGTCATTTTTGTAAGAGTTAAGATTGGACATGTCATTAGTTAGATTAATGCAGTATTGTTGTAAATGTTAAAAAAATTAATTATGCTACGAAATCGAGTTTAATTTGAATTAGATGGTTTCACTTATTAAATACCAAAAAATTCTGTCTCGATTCGATTCTCTTTAGAATCGAATCGAACCATGTCCGGCCATATAGTTCAGGCATATTATTACATTAGTTATTGGTTTTTTTCCATTTCATTTCATTTTCTTGGGTCAAGAATTGTAGGCGGCTGGGACCCACCATTAACTTTGCTGCAACGTCCAGATAAATGTAATGATGCCTATGAATTTCTTATTTTTTAAACTCACCGTTAAGTTAGCAACTGACGATAATGCCTCTACTTTTTGACAAGGTTGAATGGGAAAACAAAAAAGTGAGGAAGAGGGCATTTTCGTCCGTCTATTGCCAACGGTAATAATGGTATGGCTCACCTCTAACACGGGATTGGAGTGTTTGAAAATGTTGTTGACATATTCTTGTCTTGAAAAGTGTAAAAATGAAATGAAATGGAAAAAACCAGGTGCCAAACGGGGGCTTAGTATCTTGTAACCTAATTCATATCAAAAGTCTATCATCCATGTACACATTGACAACTTAGATAAGTAACTTTAGAAACACTAAATTGTGGCTCCTAATAAGAGATCTGATCATCTGAAAGCACTTTGAAACTTGAGTTGATTGATAACTATAACATTCATATGAAATTTTTTGAAATGTATACATTAATACGTAAATTCAGCATACTTGAACATGTTAAGGTATTCTGTTAGTATAACTATAGATTCCATTTCATATAATTCTCTTTAAGAATGATAAAGTTCTATTTGAACTACATCGATATATTCCTCTATGGTCTATGGGCATTTCTATTAGTGATTATTTCCTATTTCAAAAATAAAAAGTTAACAACTGTTAAGATGAATTGGTAATAAAAATAATAATTTGCATCGTGTGACAAAGTAGTGAAAGTTCTGAAGAATTATTGTAACGCATTTGCCAATTTATATAAGTTTTCTTTTTGATAACCAGTTAAGTATTATTCTAGCAGTACACGAGAAAAACAAAAAAAAAAAACAAAAAAATCAAGCAGTGTATAATAAAATTATATCCCTTCTAACATTCCTGTTTACATACTAGAGTTTAATCACTATCAAAATTGGAGATCATAAAGCCCCCGTTTGACACTCGTTAATTTCTCATTCTCATTCTCTTTCTCATTTTCATTTTTCATTTCAACCACACATTGTCCAAATAAAATAATATTACACACAAATCAAAAACATTTCATCACTTTTCCACCACACATTCTCCCATCAATCACTATTCTCTCGAAAATCACTTTTTACAAAATCTATTACCAAACCGAGAGTTGTTATTCTATACAATCTTATCCCTGGTGTACCAAAACATGTCAACAAAATCTAGATATTATTATCATAACCTTCCTCAAAGGCGCACAAAGAAACAAAATTACATACTTTCTGAGAGTAATTCAAACATTTTCCTTCATTACCAGTAATTATGTGCTTAGATACCAGCAAAAGACTTGAATACTAGTTGCACGTCTGAAGATATGCTCTTGCACTTCACTCCATAGAAACCGCGACGAGAATAAGTAGATTTCGATTTCTTGACATAAAGCCTCAAAGAAATAGGCAGATTATACTCATTTTATTTCCATTTTTTATATAATATATCTTACAACATGTTACCTGGAAACTAAGTCTCCATATTATTTGCTGTGCTTAGTGATTTGCTTCATAACTATAAACTGGATCAGCAACACATTGTTCAAATCAGAACAGTATTTGTCATTGCTTCTTTAGATCTCCAAATTATATGATCAATCTTCGTGCATAAGGTCTTGTAAAACTGCAGTAAGAAATTGGAAAGAAGACGGTGAGCAAATAGCCATTTCTGGATTCTTCAAAATTGTAGAATGAACACGGTTAGTGAGGTAAACCTTATGATATTTCAGAGTTTCTCCAACACCCTTACGAACATCCACCATGAAAAGAGATGGTGCAAATTCAAAACCATTACGAATCAAATTTAACAATTACTGTATATAGTACAAGTAGAAATCAAGAACTTCTGACAAGCAATTGTAGATTGAAGCCCGAAACTTACCTCCAGCACCACAGCAAATTGACTTGCCCCAGCAGATACCCCCTCAAGTCTTGTCTGTTGAATATAGTGATCAGAAATGGTTGCTTGCATGTAAATAATTTAGAAAACTTTACAACTAGCAAGAGAAATGTGTTCATCTATTGTAAGTGTTGATGATGGAGATCGATTAGATATTCCCTTGAGAACTTACCAAGATTGAAAATGAATCATTTCTCAAATTGACTTGGCCCAGCACATGCCCCCTCAAATTAATGCTTTTTCATTTCTCATAAACCTTCAAAAGGCTTAGAAATGCAGTTTATTTTAATAATCAGATGAAGACACATAACTTTTTAACTTCACAGAAATTAATAAAATGAACTTACAATCTTGTCAAACAGTTCTCCTCCTTTGAAAAGCTCCAGAACTATATATATTTTTGTATGGCTAGATAAAACCTATATGAAGGAGGCAGAAGGCAGAGAAAGAAATGCCGTCATGAAAATCAGATCAATTCTACAGAAAAGAGATCTAAATTCATTGCTTGAAACGGGACTTCTGTAAGCAATCCAAGCATACCTCATGCAGCCTAACAATGCAAGGATGTCTGACAATCTTCATTATGGAAACAAAAATGCAGCAAGACTGTTACGGAAATCTCTCTTTTGATCAGCGAACCAACTCAGACATGTCAATTAAACGACATGATGTGACAGAAGAATGGAAAATACTAAAAATATATTTTCACTTTTACTTTTCGCTCTCACCGTAACGCCATTACTCCTTTTCCGTCAAATCCAACACAAAAAAGCAAAACTAGTAAAGCTAACTCGAAAGTTAAAAGAAAACTGAGGAACTTGAATACCTGATCTACCATTTTGTGCTTAAGAATGGTAGTTTTGGCAATGACTTTGATGGCCACAATCTTCCCATTCTCCATGTTTTGGGCAAACTTAACTTTTGCAAACGTACCCTCACCAATGGTTCTTCCAAGCTCATATTTGCTCACTTTTCTCTTCGTCTCTTTCATTTTCACCCAAAAAGGGTCATTTCACACACTAAACCACAGCAGTTTACCACAATCAAAATTACCAAAACCTGCAGAAAGTGTAAGTACACAAAGTCAACCAGAATCTAACGGCTAGATTTATCGAACAACTCATGCACACTATTCATTGCAAGCACGAAACTTTGTAACAGAAAGAAGACGGCTATTCCAGCTCATCAAGATGGGCAACAGCTCGCTACAGCTCATCAAGAAAGTTAGCTCACCATTGAAAGCATGCAAGCAATGTCACTGGAGTTTGTTTTCAGTTAGTTAGATTAGTTAATTCATTACACGTATTGATTTGTACAGCTGAATTAGTTAGAGTTAGTTAGTTTGTTGATTTCATTTTCTCTATTTATATACAACACTTTGTAATGTACAGTGTAGTTTTTCTTCTTTGAGGCAATACAATTGAATTCATTCTTGCTTCAATCCTTCAATGTGGTATCAGAGCGATGTGTGTTTTTATCTTCTGATTCTTTACAATTCAATTGAATTTCTGTTCTCTTGTCATCAAATTACTTCTGGCCTGTTATGGCATCATCAGTGAATGCACCAAGCTAGAACAATTCCACATCAATGAGCAATTCCACCATTGATGGTGGATCTAGTCCTTACTACATTCATCATTCAGAGAACTCGGGGCTTGTGCTTGTGTCACAACCTCTTGCTGGTGACAATTATGCTTCATGGAATCGAGCCATGGTAATTGCTCTATCTGTAAAAAACAAACTTGATTTTATTGATTGATCATTGTCCAAGCCTGAAGACAATGGTGATCATCTTAATATTTGGACTCATATTAACAATATAGTCATCTCATGGATTCTCAACTCAACATCTAAGGAGATCTCTGCAAGTGTCATTTATTCCGAATTGGCACATGATATATGTATTGATTTTAAGGAAAGGTTTTAGCAGAGGAATGGACCTCGCATATTCAAACTAAATGTGAGCTGATGAATCTAACTCTGGGTCAATCATCTGTTGGTGTCTATTTCACCAAATTAAAAATAATCTGGGAAAAACTCAAAAATTATAAACCAATAATTTCTTGTGGAAAGTGTGTTTGTGGTGGCAATAAGAAAATTTCAGAACATTATCAGACATATTATGTTATGTCATTTTTAATGGGGTTGAATGATACATTTGCTCAAGTTAGGGAGCAATTGTTGCTTAAGGACCCCGTACCTCCCATCAACAAGGTGTTTTCCCTAGTTTCTCAAGAAAAACATCAAAGAAATATAAACATTTCCAGTAACTCTAATGCTGGAGATTCTATGACATTTTATGTTAAAACTGATCCTAAAAAAGTCAACCCAGGGCAAACATATAACAAGTTTCAAAGAAAGGAAAGGCCCATGTGTACTTACTGTGGACATGCTGGTCATATAGTGGATAAATGTTACAAATTACACAAATATCTTCCTGGTTATAAGATGAAGCAGAAATTTGGTTTCACTAATCATTCAAGAGCTGTAAACAATCAGTTAAGGCATGTTTCTACAAATCATGTTTTTTCTGAATCTAATTCAGAGCAAGCACAGAGTAATGCATGAGATTTCATGCAATCTTTGAACTTTAATCAATACCAGCAATTAATGAATATGTTGAGCAATCATCTAGCTTCTGCAAAGGTTAACACGGGGACTGATGAACATTCTAATGAGGTGTCGGTACTTGCTTCTCTATTGTTCTTAATCCATGGCTAAATTCACCTAAGCATGGGTGGTGGATTTTGGGGCAACCAGCCATATATGCTTCAGTCAATCAGCTTTCTATACTATGAAACCCGTTAAGAATGCTTGTGTTACTTTTCCAAATTATAAGATAATTCCTGTAAACTTCATTGTGACTATGAAATGTGGCCATCATCTGATGCTTAAAGATGTGTTATATGTGCTACAATTTAAATTTAACCTAATGTTAGTTAGCTCATTAACCAAGAATCCATGCATTGATGTTAGGTTTTTTACTAACACGTGTTATCCAGGATATGCACAACCAGAAGATGATTGACTGGGGTAAAAGAATTGTTGGTTTATACATAATGAATGATTCTTCATCTAATTCAGTACAGGGTAATAGAGTAACATTTTGGTTGATGATGTTTGTGTTTCCATTTCATCAGCCGTAAATAAAGTGAATGCCCATACATGACATCACAAATTAGGCCATTTGTCTTTTCAGAAGTTAGCTTTGTTAAAAGATCAATTGCATTTGAGTTGTGAAAAATATGGAAACTGTAATTCAGTTCCTTGTAATGTTTGTCCATTGTCAAAACAGAGAAGACTTTCCTTTTTCTCAAATAATCAATTATCTGTCAATGCTTTTGACTTGATACACAGTGACACATGTGGATCTTATCATGTTCATTCTCACTCTGGATACAAATATTTTCTTACTTTGGTAGAAGATTGCACACAATTCACATAAGTATATCTCATGAAACACAAATCAGAGGTCAGCCACATCATTCCCAGATTCTTTAAGATGATTGAGACTCAATTTCAAAGGGCTATAAAGAAGTTCAGATCAGATAATCCACCAGAGTTAAAGTTTACAGATTTCTTTCATTCTAAAGGAGTTATTCATTCGTTTACTTATGTTGAAAGGCCTGAACAAAATTCAGTAGTTGAGAAAAAACATCATCATTTGCTTAATGTTACTAGAGCATTGTATTTTCAAGCACAAGTTCCTATTCAATTTTGGAGTGAATGTGTATTAACTGCAACTTTTCTTATTAATAGAACTCCATCCTCCATTTTACAAAATGAAAGTCCATTCTCTCTCCTGTATAACACTCCTATAGATTATAATCAACTCAAAGTGTTTGGAAGTCTATGTTTTGCATCCACTATGCCATCCAGTCAAACAAAGTTTACTCGTAGAGCTAGAGCATGTGTCTTTGTAAGGTACTCTAAAGGAATAAAGGGATATAAAATGTATGATATCATATCTAAGTCTTTCTTTATCTCCAGAGATGTTGATGCAAACCCACTTATCAATGGTAGCTACGAAACCTACACAAGAGTGATTCGACCCAGTAAAGTCAGAAATCAACGTTTAAACTTGATTAAAAAATATTGAATCAAGGAATCAACACAATCACCGACAATATGTTGAACTCGTGATTACAAGACTCAAGAATATCACTCGATTTGTTTGAACGCCACAAGAAATATTCTTGATAAGTTCACAATTAATTCAATGAAGAACGAGAAGAAAGCAATATGCCTTACAGTAAATCTCTCAAATTGTGTTTTTTACAATAAATATAGAATGAGTCCTATTTATAGGAAATCCATAAAACCTAGTTAGAAAACGGAATTAAGTCTCAAAAGATATAAAAAAAAAATACCATACAAGAGTTTTAACTAAAATGGAAGATTGCGCAAAATTTGAAAAATTCGCAATCTAGTTTGAACTATGTAGCCGCATAGGCTAATGGCATGCGGTTGCATGGTTGTATCTTGAACCTTTAACTTCATTTCAGTAAGGGGCTATGAGGTCGCACCTCCAATATAAATATGCAACCATATAATTGTCCCAAACAGCTTCCTCGTCTGTTGTTGCAACTTCGACTTTCTTTGTTCTAGAAAGCTCTCTTTCCTCAAGTGTACCCAAACTCAATCTACTAGTTCAAATGTAACACGCTTTCGTCCCTTATTTGTTTGAAATCATTTTTCTTTTCAATTTACAACCTTACCTTTTATGGAGTGATTTCACCAAGTTAGCCTTCTTTTTTACATCTAAGTTACCATTTTCATTCACAGGTAAATGAATTAAATCCAAAAGTATTAGTGGATTAAACCATATACAATTTCAAAAGATGAGTAAGATGTAGTAGAATGCGTGACCCTATTATATGCAAATTCTATTAATGGTAGACACTCTTCCCAACTCCTCAAATTTTTATTAACTATGGTGCGTAACAATTGTATCATAGTCCTATTAACCACCTCAATTTACCCATCCGTTTATGGGTGACAAGTAGTAGAAAACAATAGCTTAGTTCCTAACTCATTCTACAAAATCCTCAAAAAATGACTAAGGAATTTAACATCCCTATTTGATACAATACTTCTAGGAATCACATGTAAGCGCACCACTTAAAGAATAAATTTGCAATATTGGTGGCATCATGATTTTTATGACATGGAATAAAATGAGTCGTCTTAATAAATTTATCTACCACCACAAATATAGACTCTCTCACTTTCTTAGTCCTATGTAAATCCAACACAAAATCCATACACACATCAACCTAAGGTTTACTAGAAGCAGGTAATGTCGTATATAATCCTTGAGGTAAAACCTTAGATTTAGTCTTTTTACATATCATGCACTTATTAGAAACCCTATCAACATCAACTTTCATCTTAAGCCAATAAAAATGTTTACCTAGCATCTCTAAGGTCTTCTTAACACCAAAATGACCCTCTATACCTCCACTATGTGCTTCACATATTAATAATTTTATCATTGAATATTTAGGAACACATAACTTATTTTCTCGAAATAAATACCTATCTTGCCTAAAGACTTTATTCACAGTACCCTTATCACATGATTCATATATATTAGAGAAATCTGGATCATTAGTATACATGTCCTTAATATATTCAAATCCTACCAACTTGGCACCTAAAGAAGCTAAAAGCACGTACCTTTTTGATAAAGCATCTGCTACCACATTTTCTTTACCTCATTTGTACCAAATAACATTAGGAAACTTCTCGATGAACTCCATCCACTTTGCATGTCTCTTGTTTAAATTATTTTGACCCCTTAATTGCTTCAATGACTCATAGTTAGTGTAAATCACAAACTCCTTTGGCCATAGGTAATGCTGCCAAGTCTTCAAAACTCGAACAAGTGCATACAACTCCTTGTTATATGTAGGATAATTGAGAGCTGCTCCACTTAGCTTTTCACTAAAGTAAGTTATTGGCCTTCATTCCGTTATATTGTTGATTACCTTGCAGTCGACACACATCCTCCAGGTTCCATCTTTCTTTGGCACAAGTAGCACTGGCACTGCACATGGACTTATATTCTCCCTAACATACCATTGGCTAATCAATTCTTCCAATTGCATTTGAAGTTCCTTAGTCTCCTTGGATTATTTCGATAAGCCGACCTGTTTGAAATAACAGTTTCATGTACGAAATCAATTTGATGTTTAATGCCTCGAATGGGTGGTAGCCTACTAGGCATGTCCCCTGGGAACACGTCTTTGAATTCCTGCAATAAAGAAGTAGTGAAAATAGGGAGGGATGTATTAGCTTCCTCAAGATTGAGGAATGACTCTTTAAACCAACAAGATCATTGATTGGTTCTCAACTGCTGCCCTCTTCAATTCACTTCTTTTTGAAAAGAGATTTCCCTCTTCAATTCACTTCTTTTTGAAAAAAGATTTACTTTCGACTTTCCTTTTTTCTCACAGGACTTTTTATCTTTACTCTCTTGTGGCTCCACTCTTTTTTCTCACTTTTAGCTACCTCTCTCTTTTCTCTCTTGCTATCTTATTGTGAAAGATCAATCTAACTCCTTTTTTCTCTCAAACTTTTTCTTCTTCAATTTTCAATTTGATTTGATCTTCATATACTTTTTGTGGTGTCAACAGTGCAAGAGTAATAGATTTTCATCCTTAGTAAATTTGTACCTATTGTTGTACTCATCACCTTCCTATCATATTGTCATGACATTCCAAACAAAATGTGTCCGACATGTATAGGCACTACATCACACATCACTTTATCATGATACCTCCCAATTGAGAAACTCACCAACACTCTCCTATTCACCTTAACATCTACACATTTATTCAACTATTGGAATTTGTAAGGCTTGGAATATTTTAGCATAGTTAATCTCAACTTTTCAACAAGTGTAATGTTAGTCACACTGGTACAACTACCTCTATCAATAATCATACTACATACCTTGTTGTTGACGTGACATCTCGTATGAAATATGTTTTTCCTTTGTTGCTCCAAGTCATTCACTTTGATTTGAGAACTAAGAGCTCGTCGTGTAACCAATAGCTCTCCTACTGCATACTCCACTTTTTCACATTCACTAGTCTTTTCCAATTCCGACATGTCATCATATTCACCATCATTATCACTCACTACTCCATTGTCGCACAAGATCATCGTCCTTTTGTTTGGACATTGAGAAGTGATGTGTGCCGATCCCAAACACTTGATATTCCAATTTCGAGGGGTTTGGGAATCTGTCTTGGGCATAGTTTTACTAGCAAATTCCTCCCTTCCCTTCGATAGATCAGTTCTACCTTTTGAAACAGCCTTATCACATTTATTATTATCCCACTTCGATTTCCAAGAAGAGTTTAGAACCCGAAAAACCCGATGAATATCTAGCTGTCTCCTTCCTCTTCAATTGCATTTTTTACCTTCATAGCTACATGTAACATGTCTTCCAGTTCTACATAATATTTCAACTCTACCACATTAGCTATCTTCCTATTCAAACCATTCAAAAATTGAGCTATGGTGGCCTCCCTATTCTCCTCAACATTCCCTCTAATCATAGTAATCTCCTTATGATAATCCTCCACACTCCTAGAACCTTGGTAGAAGCTTTGCAATTTTTGATGAAACTCTCTATAATAATGATTAGGCATGAACCTCTTCCTCGTGATAGCCTTCAATTCTTCCCATTCCTTAATAGGCTTATCATGGTTCCTCCTCCTGGATGTTACTACTTGATCTCACCAAATGATAGCATAATCGGTAAATTCAAGCACCGCAATCTTTACCTTCTTTTCTTTCGAGTAGTTGTGGTAATTAAATATCAATTCTACTTTCTTTTCCTACTCCAAGTATGCCTCCAGATCACTCATTCCTTTGAATGAAGGAATTGTCATTTTAATATTGCCCATATTTCTATCAACATCATCTCCAACAAGATATATACCTCTCCTTTCATACATAACTCATCTATCTCTCATTCTTCCTAACTGAACATCCACCAATGCATCTTCATTAATGTCACTATCCGCTTCCCATTCACCAGCAAAATTTGTTCGATGATCCTGCCTTTCTTGCCTCCTTGCGTTAGGAATATCTCTAAATTGTTCTCTACGTAAGTTAGCAAGCAATGTGTCTTGTCGATCCAATTTGCCTCTCACATCCTCAAATAACATTTCGAACCATTGTATCGCCTCATCCAACCGTAATGCGCTCGTGTATAACTCAAATTGGCATTTTCTCTCTATTAATCTCACTACTCTTGCATTTTTCCACTCAACGCTTTCTTGCAAGTTGACCTCAATAAAAATTAATCCTTGTAGAGTTTCAAACAATGAATTGAGTAAGAAAAATTGAATCTAAAATAACTCAAAAAGTAGAAATTGATGCTTTGAATGAACACTAAGGAAATATTCAAGAAGATATTTCTTGAATTTGAATTGGATACTTTTGACTTGATAATTTTTTTTTACTCAAAAACAATGAAATTGTATGCTACTGACAATTTTCGATTTTTTTTTTTTTTTGCTCGAA
>CAIGRB010133376.1:0-10496 GCA_903798255.1 Fraxinus quadrangulata
TCGAGCCGACACCCTAAAATGGGGTTCTACCCAAGCCTCAACCCCATCGAGCCGATCCAGATCGGGTGGACGAGTCATTTTGCCATCCCTAGATCTAGGTTGTGGTCTCTGTAGTGTTGATAACTTGGTTTGTGGATTGGGAAAGTGGTGATTTAGGAGTTTCACTGTTTAAATATAAGCGGCTTGTTCAAAATGTGGATAGTGACTCTAAAGTGATGCAGGACAATATGAAACTATTATCGAACTAAATAATCAAAGCAGAAAACAACAGAGGAAGAAGCTGGGAGAAGAGAAAGAGAAGGAGAAAGGGAGAAGAAACGAGGTAGCCGCCAATCGTATTTTATTCAATCAATTCATCAACTGTCTCAATAACAATGAAAAGAACCAATAAATAGCGAAAACCAAACGGGCTTGGGTCAACTCACTATTACAAGCCCAACAACAATAAAATAAACGATAAGATCCAATAGCAATAGTAAAATAAATAAATAACTTCCGACGTGATATCTGCATCATAAAGGATGTGGATTTCTAGGAGATAGGGGTTTGATTTTTCCTCGACCTAGAAGGGAGGCCTTCATAGGGTGGTTCGTGGACTGGGAAAATGGTGATTTAGGAGGATCAATGTCTAGATCTCATGGAAATTGATGTTTTGGATAAAAATTATTGAAATTCAACTGAGTTGATAGCTTGTTTAATGATGTAGGGCTTGCAATGGTTTTTATGTTTGCGCTTCTTGGATATGGATTTAAAAGCCAAATGTGGCTTGAGACAACTTTCAGTCCATTAAGACTTATGTTGCCTCAGATACTACTTTGGTGTGTGATATGCTTACACCTATATTTGCTTGATACTAGCTTATCCTGTCACAGTCGCAGCTTTACTAGGGCAAAGCATAGACAAAATCCGTGAACTTCATAGATTGCATAGTTATGAGAGAAATTAAGCTCCCCTGTTGAACAAAGTGAACGCAGTTGCTGTAGAAAAGAGAACAAAATGAAATAGAGAGGAATGTAATGGAAAGTACTTCCGTAGTGACTTGAATGTAGTGAAGCGACGACATGTGCGCACATATACATGACAGGGCAGGGGGGGCTTCATCACCCCCCGCCCCGTTGCCGTCCTTGAGAATCATCTAAAACATGCGTGTTCTCATAAGATATTAATACAATACTAAAAAAATAAAAAATAAAAGTAAAAACATAATCAGCCATCGAAAGTCAAGATTCTCAAATATAGCAAATAAAGACACTCAGAAACCGTCTTCAGCCAAGTAAAAGCTAGATGCTGCAATTTCTCTAGTTCTTATCAGACTTGGTTGAAGTCTCATCCTGCCAAGTTGCTTGCCACTGCTTATCATAAAATGTCGTCTCCTCCAGCAATTTCTTAAGGGTTTCAAAATCCTCGTTCTTTCTTATCAGAAGAACACCCACTACAGCTATGAATAACAGTGTTTTACAGAAGAAGTTGCCCATTTGATCTACAAGACCTACCCCAGTCAAACTATCCACGAGGTATGCCATGAAGAAGCCGATCATTGCAGCCCGACCTGCATAAAAGTTTAATGTCATTAGTCCAAAACATTCCCGATACCAATACATTTCTAAAATTTGAATACACGTTTGGTATGCAGTACTATATGACTTGATAGTATAATGGATAAGACTTTAGATTTTTTATTTTGTTTAATATTGTCCAGCCCTATCCAGTTCCGTGCACCAAATATGCCATAAAGAAAAGGGACCGAAGATTTGTGCTAACCATTGAGCAATTCAGCTTCTGGAAGATGGAATCTTTTAATCCATGCCCACCACGGAATTATGGCAGTGTCAAAAGCGATAGGATCTTCATTACTTGATGATTGAGGATTATCTTCCATCCATTTTCTCCTTTTCACTTCTGCAAAGAATTAACCACATACTTCAATGAAAATCAAGTGACCTCTACAGTATTATGAATATTTGGAGACTGGAGAGGTTAACAAATATCTAAACAAATGTATGAAAAAAAAATATAGCAGCAGAATATATAAATATAGTAAAAATTGAGGTCATTTAGGTCAAAACGGCTTTGAACCATTACCGTGAGCTTTAAAATGCTCGAGAGGTAAACCAAGTGATAGATACACAGACAAGAACTCTCAGGGTCCGTTTGATTCAAATATGAAATTTGGGTGGAAAGAAAACAAATTGCAGGGAATTGAATTGCCTATAACTTAATTTACTAGAAATTGTCAATTAATTGTGTTTGATTGATACAATTTTTCATCTAGAAAATGTTAAAATTTTCTATCTTTTTGTGTTCGTTTGGCTTTGTATTTTATGAAAATTATCAATTTAAGGGATATAATTTCTTACAATTTGGGATATAATTTGTTTGAATTGCCAAAAAAAAAAAATATTGGAAAATTTTCGGTGTTCGTTTGGCTTTTTTACATGAAAATTGTCAATTGAAGGAATAATTTTTTTTTACAATTGGAGATAGAATTTGTTTTTATTGTCAAAAAAAAAGATGGAATTTCAATTCTCACCTAAAAGGTGAGAATCGGAATGCAACTAAAACAAATAAAATGTGGCAAAGGTGGAAAACCAATTCTTGGGAAAAAAAGTGACATCAAACATGGCAAAAGTGGGAAATGGAAATTCAATTCCATTTTCCATGGAAAAAAAAATGGCCTTTCAAACAGGCCCCTTAGAGCAGGAATAATACCAAATCATGGAATAATTTTTAAACCTTAATGCACTTTCCATGCAACCAAAAACATCCTTCTTTATCCAGTTCGAGTTAATTTTACAAACTCACAACCATATGAAAGAAAGCAGCTTCAAGCAATTAGTTTTAACCTGACATTAGTATGAGCAAGCACATGTAACGACACAATTAAGAAAACTGACATCTATAAAGACAAGTAATAAACAAAAAAGTTAATTAGTTTGGACAAGCTGACAAGGAAAATAATACATAAAAATTCATCACAAAACTTAGCATTTGAAGCCCAATGTTATATAGAGTTTAACTTTAGTCAAAGATAAATTGAACGACAACATTTCCAATACGTCAACAAAAATAGTCTTCTCTCAAGCTTCTTCTAGAGCTTCGTAACTTTTGCCATGTCATAAGTTTTATCCTAAATGAAAGGGCATTAAAAGGCAGTTGAGGGCATGCTGAGTCCTCATCATACCAGGTATAAGCTTCAAGGGACAAAACCCTTCCCCCATTGCCTCAAGGTGTTTTAGCAATGCCTTCGACTAGTATTTGATCTGCTCCACCATCAGACACGTGGTCTCTACCATTTCCCAGCTTTCCATGGAAGCCAAAATATTCCAACAGTGAACATAAAGTTCAGACATTTGAGCAGTTTATTCCTATTTAGTGACCACACCCTCACCTCAGACAGTTGGACTCAAGTGTCTTAAGCACTCAATTCAGCTCACAACAGTCTCAGATCAGCATAAACAACAAGAGGTGTAGTAACGTTGGTGAATGGATCAACAAATTGTTTAAGTCATATACTGAATAAATTTGGGGTCAATCATGATAATCTATTTGTCATACTGTATAATTTCTTACTACATTTACTAAAAGATCCAAAGCATGAAAATCATTGACAATTATCAACCACATGACACTAATTTATGTTTACCCCTCTCCCTTCTAACCTGTTCTACTAAGCATAGCAGCATATATAGACAGAGGGGAGAGAAAAGTCACCAGCATCAATTACAGCGTCCCAATCGGTCTTCCCATCTTTCGCGAACTGCTTCAAGTCCCAAGTCCCTCCAACCCATTTGGGTTCCTGAAATTTATTCGCACTCTCCACCACCTCCTCCGTAGCTGGCTCCGGAGCTTCGGCGGCGACCAGCGGCGGAGACCCATTAGAACCTAGATTCTCCCCAGCACTCACAGGACTTTCAGAAGGTTTCTCGTCCTCCACAGTAACGGCAGCAGCTACTCCGGACCCCTCATCAGCACCGGCAAAAATGGGTACCCAATACTGAAGCTTTTTCGAGGGTCTCAGAGAAAATTCGGGCTTGTAGAATAACTGGGTCTTCTTTACATGACGAGGTGAGAGAGTCGTGAGGTGAGTAGGAGGAGTCGATGAAAACATGGCCATTGACATTGTTGGAATCGAATTGCTGTGTTGTGAAAAGGAAAGGGAAAGCGAAGAGCTTAGTTCAGAACGTAGCGATCCTTTGCGCTATCCTCATCCGCAGAATTGGAGGGGTACTTTTTGTACCTACGTTTGTAATTACGTCGTACTCCCTATGCTTTTGTGAATTTCTGCTTGGACCTCGTGGTGTTTGAGAATGTATAGAAAAGCCCCAATAGTCGAAACTTTTGATACAATAGATCCCAAAATAAGAGCGAACTGAATGGTGAAAATCACGAGGGATCTTTGTGCAATCATGTCAACTACATGAACACGTTCACACAGGATAACTTCCTAAACAAGACTAGATTAGATCGGTTTAATTTTGTACTCGAAATAAGTTACAGTGATTGTATATTTGATTCTGCATTAATTTACATTTAAATCAGTTACAGAATATACAATTTCTTTTAAATAGTAAATTATCACAATCATTACCATCCCGCCTCCATCATATCCAGCCCCAAAAATCACAACAAACCAAAAATCAAACAACAATCGACTCCACTCTTACTCGCCACACAAAACAACAACCAGGTTCATATATAAATATCATATTTGCAACTCGAACTCTGGCATCTTTGCCAATCCACACCACCCCAATTGGATCTACTGCCTCGATCGTGGTAAATTCGTGTTTATCAACACTTCTTTCACTGAGCCCACCTTGATCATGGCGGCTTAACCCACATCATGGTGGTTGATGCCTCCATGTATAGTTCTTGATGCAAAACTACTTTTCTCCTACTCCACCTTCTCTTCAACGTGTTAATGCTTCCGTATATAGTTCTAGACATAATCAATTTTTGAAATTATGCTCTTATTTGACTCATTTTCTAAAACTCATTTTTTCTCAAATTCAATTTCTATCACATTTTACAGATTCACAATTTTTATTAACTTCTACCAAAATTTAGTTAAAGTTATTTATAGATATACCAAATAGGACTTGTATATCATTTGCCTCCTCTTAGTAATTTGAATTAGTCAACGCGTTCTATTTTATTGATATTATAATTGACGATATAGTATATCAAACTTGAATTAGGTCAACTAATTTCTCATGTAGTCATGTAAAACAAACGACCCTCTACAAAGAGAGCCATTGGCCGAACAGATTGGCCGTGTAGACCACGAGTCTAGAAATCTAGGTCCGATGTGTTTGCAAGCTCGGCCGAGAACTCTTTGTTCAAACATTCATAGGATTGTGTGAAAGAAATTATTTATTGGGATTGTTCAGAGAATAATCGCTTCTTCGAAAAAGGAAGTAATGCAACAAATGGCCCCAACTTGTTCCACTACTGTTGCACAATGCTTCAGATTCAACTTCAACTTCAACTTCAACTTCAACTTCAAAAGGGTAATAACATACATTTGCATTGTTATATATAGAAAACTCGAAAAACAAAGGTACAACAAAAACAAAAAGCAGAACTATGCAACAAGACCTATAACATATCATACAAAAAAGTATCAGTTAAACTCAATTCAGATATCTCTTATTGGCATATAATTACAAGTTTACGACACACTAATCTTCATTCTTTGAATCCTTAGAGGTACAGGGTTCTCTAAAACTGACACATTAATGTTGTTCCAAACATCTGATTTTGTTGGAAGCTGAGCAATTTTCTCTGCTATCAGCAAGTCTTCGGGAAGTACATAACCAAATACTGTATATGAATTTTTCCATTCTTCGTGATTTGCCAAGCTTATGAGGAATTCAGGGCCGGAGCCAACCCATGCTACTGATCCTCTTCTAATGGTTGGACAGTACTCAGACGGGATTTTATTGAATATCATTCCCTGGGCTTCAAGAGTTCCTTGAACAAGAGCAAATGGAGGACCAAAGGAAGCCTGAAAAGATAAAAGAGGATCTAATACACGTGATTTGATGAAATCAAGATGATTTTCCAGCAAATGGAATAATCAGATGATTTTCCAACCAAATTAAAGTGGTGGAAAATAACAACTTATCACCAGTCGCTAAAAAAATACGTCTAGAGCTTTGAAACATAAAACAAAAACACAAACAGAAATAAAGAGTTGAGTAATATGGTAAACAAATCTTAACCAAAAGCATAGGTAAGAGGATAAATGAGAGTAATAGGGTGAAAGAGATCAAGATGAATAATATCTAGGTTCTTTACACGCTTAGAACCCGTGTGGTAGAAATTATAATCCAGATTTTAATACAAGTTAAAGTCAACAACTAATTTTAACAACACATTTTATGGGAC
Source organism: Fraxinus quadrangulata (assembly GCA_903798255.1). Classification (NCBI taxonomy): domain Eukaryota; kingdom Viridiplantae; phylum Streptophyta; class Magnoliopsida; order Lamiales; family Oleaceae; genus Fraxinus; species Fraxinus quadrangulata. The sequence goes on from CAIGRB010133376.1 coordinate 6,391, forward strand.
TCACAACTTTTTAACTATATATTTCATCAATTTTTATCAAAATCTACTAAAAATATGATTTTAATCCTCACCAAATAGGAGCTTAATTTTCTCTAGAACTGGTCTATTACTGTAGATTTCATGGATCCTATGTCTATGCAATCTTATATGTATGCTCATAGTGCGTGTGTGCTAAGCTTAAAATAATTGCTTATAAGTAAAGAGTTAGGTTTAATAAAAATAACTATTTTGTTGGTCAAAGTTGGAAATAAGCAAGTACTTATTTTGAAAGTAACCATTTCCTTGATGTCAAAATAAGCAACTATTTTTTACTCCAATTAAGAAAAGTACCATATCCATATGTTTAGAATTAAAATCTACTTAAAAGTAAGTCTGACTTAATTTTAAGCTTAGCCAAACATCCTCTTCATGAATGTGTGAAAGAAAAACTAAACGATGCCAATAAATGAAGCTAGTTCGAAAAGAAATCACTTAGCCCTTAAGCCCTATTCTACTAAAAATCATTTTTTCTAAATTCATTTTCAACCACACATTCTTCCAACAAAATAATTTTACACATGAATCCAAAATTTTTTTGCATAGTTTTTAACCACACGTTTTCCAAAAAATACTATTACGAAATCCATTTTACCCAAAAGATTGGGCTCAAACAAGCCCTTATTTTGGATTGTGCGCGTATAAAATTGGTTAAACAATTATGCCACTTGTCCAACAAAATCTGGCATGTCTTTGCCAAATTTATAGGAAATACTGGAAATGGTCTTACCACTATTGCTGTGGGAAATCAAATGCATGCAATTCAGTCTTGTCAACATGTAAATCAAGGGTAAAAAGGGAATCACAATTAAGAGGGAAAATAGACTTTGTGCAATGTCGGTGATGAAATCAGGTGTGGGCCATTTTGCTTAATATTTTATTGAGATTTTGAAATTTCGAAGTTGCAAAATTGCTAATTATCAGCCTTTTTAGCACCATCACATGGGCGATAATAACCGGGCAAGTGAAGTGAATCAAAATAATGCCTATGAATGAACAGAACAGACTCCTAAGTTCCTCTTAGTAGTCAAGACTACAGATGCACGAGACCAAGAGACAATGTTTAATTCTTACATCTTTGATGTGTTTTCCTTTTGCATCCCAAGATTGACCACGACTTTCTGCTCGATAGAAATGGCACCCTGCACAATGGCGTAATGCCAACAACTCTAGGATGTATTTAACTGAAAGTGGAGAACAATCAGGGAAAAGCTGCACAAATATTATGAAGTTCATCAGTTAAAAAAAATGTTTATAATAAATACAGCAGCATTCCCAATAACATCAAAGAAACTCTGCCAATTTTCTCCCTCTACTTCACTTATAGCATGTTCGCTACGGTGGATTGGATAGTACTTGATAACATTAAAGAGGTAAATAAAAGCTAAAATTTTGTCAATTATATTGCTTAATCATGTCCAATATCGCATACCAAATATACTCTTACTGTATGAAACTTCACCATATCTTCCTCTAAGTTTCGAGTCTCTTCTTCTCTCACTCAACTCTTCCTTTTCTTCACCAGTTTTTTAATTCAAAACACTTTTTGCTTCTGATGACAAATAGATATAAAGTAAAATAGATTCGTAGTCAGAACTTGAGACCCTTTTGGGAGTATTTTGTAAAAGATTTCTCATTTCTTGAAGATTTCTTTTAGTAAGTCCAGAAAGTAAATTTACCAGTGTGTTAAGATTTAGGGTTCCATCTTAAAAGGTCAACCTTAAGAGGAGTAGCTCAAGATCTTTATAAATTGGTCTAGTCTGTGTCAACATCATTTATTGATGTAGGATATATATCCCTTAACACGCCCCCGCAAGATGGTGGTCATTTGAGCAGACCAATTTTGAAATCCACGTGCTCACTTTTGGAGTCTTAACGGGATCGAATCGCTCGTTGGAGCATAATAGGCTCTGATACCATGTTAAGATTTGAGATTCCATCTTAAAAGGTCAACCTTATTAAGAAGAGTAGCCCAAGATCTTTATAAATTGGTTTGTGTCAACATCATTTATCGATGTGAAATATATATCCCTTAACACAATGAATCAAAACACTTAGAAATGCACTGGATAAAATAAAATGAAAATAGTTTCTAGTACTGTTTCCGGTGTCTTTTTATTTTAAAGAGAATTGGAAGCATGAATATGATGCACTTTGTTTAGTTCATATATAAATATATATATTTTTGGTATGTTGGACAACTGAAAATCGTCTCTGAAAATATGACCAATAAATGCACTAAAACTTTTACAGATCAAGACAAATGTAATGTGTTGACACGTTTTCCTGATTCACAGTTGTCAACCTTTTTCAGCACATCCTCTAGGAGGTTCCTTTCATAATTCTATAATCTAATTGATTAATTATCAGTTAGTAATTAATTTTATGACAGTCTTTGACCACTCATTTGAAGCAAATATCAACAAAGGTCAAAAAAACAGAAGACTATCAATATTAGTTCAGCGAATCTCTATATGCAGTATGCTTACATGAATGCTGTTAATTTGTCTTCGCATGCAGGTGCACAATTACGATCTTACATCTGAATACAAGACTATAAATCTTATTAGAGAATAACACAGTAATCATTTAATTGTTTTCTTTTATTGGTGCTTGAAATGTCTCAATGCATAAATACAAGATTATAAAGGTTACTGGAGATAGCAATGGCAGCCACTGGAAACTTTCTTTCTGTGACGTGATCCAGACGTACAAGAAACCGCTCCATTATTAAATCAATTATATGAATCTGGTTATGCAACCATATATGTATTTCTAATCATTCGACCGTGAGAGTAACTTTAGGACCTGTTCACTTACTTAGGGAATATGAATGTATACCTTGATGTGAAGAGTACCATGTTCTGTCTCTAAGCCAATAATACCCTTAAACAATAAAAGAGAAAATGAAAAGTCAATTCATGAAGAAAATTACATAATCCAGAAGAGTCCAGTATAAAGAAGAAACAAAGGATTAGTCTTTTGACGGTTTATTAGGAAACTATCAAAAGGGCAAGAGCGAAGGGAGAGGAAGAGAAAAAGTAATAGTTAAAAGAATGTAGCAATTACTAACACGGAGAAAGATAGTTACTGGTAGCATCATAGAAAATAGTACGAAATAATCAAGACAATTCAGTGATTTATATACCTCTCCTCTTCCAAAGACAAGGCCAGAAGTCCACATGACTTTGTTTCCTACTTCCTGCTTTTCAGGGGCCAGTAAATCCTTCTGTTTTTTCAACCAACACTGAAACAACAAATAAAAAATAAAAAATATTTTGTTAATCACAGAGTTGATGACAGTGTTAATAAATGGTTCGTTGAGCTAAATCATATCGACGGGGTGAAGATCTATGTCTACAAATACTTACTACAACTACATTACTTCTCCTGCAATGTCGTGTGTGCTTTATACACGCAATTAGCACACACATAACAATTCTCCTATTTCCTTGCTACAAGTTTCTTATTAGTCAAAGAAATATATTATTAGCATAGAGCTTTGAGCTCAATATATAGTGCACATTAATTTAAACTACCCAATGTTTTAGTTGGCTAATTATTCTTGATTTCTACTAAACTGGTTTTCTTGATTGTTCTAGTCATAGAGAACTTGAATCTACATCAACATCTTGTGCTTACTATTTATGTATTTGGTTCTCAACTAAAATTACATTATTTCATAAAATTGTAATGTCTCCGATACTATATTATATAACTAAGTTTTCCAATTCTGCAACCAGCACAAAACTCAAAGAACACAAATTTATTTGACACATAGCCATATCTATCCTCTACCAATCAAGTCCATAAAAGATTATAGACAGAAATTAAAACAAAAAAAAAAGAAGAAGAAGAAATTCCAACTAACCTCACCGAATTTGTTCCCACAAGCCTGCTTATTACCACAAAAAACCCAGGTATCACAAAGACAAGGCCCATCATTTCCAGTACACATGGCTTTACAAGCTTCACAACATTCACCAGAAGAATTGAATTTGAAATCTGTGCCCCATTTGACAGCAGCCCCCCAAAGCTCCAAATTATCAATCCCTTTACAACACAACCCA
>CAIGRB010133401.1:14798-47901 GCA_903798255.1 Fraxinus quadrangulata
CTATTCTTTTGAATTATACAAAACTTGACCACAATATCATTTGATAAATATTGTTAATTTTTACAACAAAATAATTATTATATTTAAATTTTAGACTTTGTTTGATTTTCCATTTTTTAAAATACATTTTTCTCTTTCCTTTCAATTGCACTTTTTTCAATAAAATAATATTACATACAAATTCAAAATTTTTCCTTATTTTTAACCACACATTTTCTATCAAATCATTATTTCAAAATGCATTTTTTGCAAAGAAAAAAAAAGGTATCAAATGGGGTTCTTTAACATTTTATTGCTGAAAATGATCGACGATTCACGATCGTCCGTGCTGACTCCAAATCCTGGGTCCGCCACTGCCCACAAGCATATCTCCTTTATCAATTTCTTGACTTGCCAATTGTTGTCTTATGATAAAGTTACATACGAGCATTTTGTTGAAATCAACCACATTCATCTTTTATTTTTCTATTTTTATTCTTTTATATTTCTTGAAAAAGAGAGAAAAAACAAAAATGGAATGAAAATAACAATACAAGAATACAAGTAGAAGTTTGAATTAGTGCCTAGGTAAATAAAATCAAACTAAAACTCAATCTCCGGCAACGGCGCGATCGAGCCCAATTATTTCAGAACTGAAAATGCCCCTAGACTTCACTGAAATGAGGGAAGGTTTGATATTGAGAAGAGAAATCAGATATTTACTTGTACCCACAAACATTTAATTGTGTTGGGTACATTGTCATTTAACTTCTATGATATGCAGAGGCTTTTCTTTCTTAATGGAGAGCAGGATCTGTCATCGTTTTTACTTGTGGACTTGGGCATTGTGAAATATCCTTCTTACAACTGTATAGTATCAGAACAAATTTTTCCAAATAGGAGTGACTTGCTTTCATATGAAGAGGTATGCTTATTTTTTATGTGAACACCGTGTAAACATTTTTCTCCTTTGACAAAGGCGAAGTTAATGATTGCAGGCTATCGAGATTGCACAAATTATGGATGAATCTCTTGATGACAACAATACTGAGTTGGTTTTAAAATGCATTGATATTTCTGATTCACGCTTGTCCATTGCTATGGAAGAATCTGGATCATTGGCCTGTGGATCAGCGGTGACATTTTTATCATGCTTTTCTGTCTCATGGGTCTATTCTAAAGTGGTCTCACTAGGTGTTTCCTTTCTTGAGCGTGAGAAGAGGTGAGGGTGCTAAAAGCATTCATTGTTTACCTGGGGGTAGTTATTCCCTAAATTACAATTAATGAGTAATAACTTTTGAAATAACAGTGGCTTTTGACTGTTCATCTCTTTGGGTTGAACTGTGGAAATTTGGTGCATAAATAGCCAGTAGAAAACTCAGGCAAGCAGAAGTGGTTTTAATGAAACAGATAAAAAAAGCTCACGTAAGTTGAAGTAGGTATTAAATGGTATTTACCAACATTTTCTCTTTAGAGAAAGTACCATACTACATTCTTAATTGATGTGAAGAATGTGAAATTACACAATAATTACAATTGTAATTTGATGAGCATGAGAACTACTGAAAAATTTCAGCAGATCTCATAATTTACGAACATCTTTACTACCAGTGCATTTTTACGTCACTTAATTATTTATTACTCTGTTAGTTCACATGAAGTATACATTTGAAACAGGACTGGCAGTTTACTGTCTAACTCGTGCATCTGCAATAGTTTAATGCAATGAATTTTGTTTGAAGACAAAATAAGGCCTATCAGTGTGTCATCTGGAGCTACACTCTTACCACCTTTTGCTTTTAGATACAACCCCTGCTCTCAACACGTACATGAACACCGAACATGTCAAAAAATAGAGAAGACAAGGAGAGACCAACAGGATTAATGGATAGGACAGTTATTACTGGGCTCTTTGGCTACAGTTTCTTGTATCAACCATATTTTACTCGAGATCAATTTAAGCATCAATGGATGATGTCCCACGAAGCCTTTCCTGTTGATTAAGCCAGGAGAAATATTTGTTTGTATTCAATAATCCCAGTGCATTGAAAACAAACTGTTTAGCTCTCTTTATATGGGGTTTAATCAAACCTATTTTAAGTAGGTTACAATAATAAAACCTAATTCATCTCAAATTACAAGGAAATAAAATAACTCTTAAACTTAGTATATCTTTAATATAGTATCTCGAAGGATCTCTATCCACATGGTTATGAATATCATTCTGCTGGAACGCCCAAAAGGAAGTTGGTCTTGTTGGTAGTGTTCATATGTTTGCCATTATGATTGCACTTTGTATCCAGGACCCGTAGGTCTCCTAATTATGCAAAAGGTGTACATGTACTATTCCCTACTCATGGGCATGTGCAATATCTTTGTGTGGCGTAAGATAGAAGATAAACGAATTGATTCTGTTATGGAAAATCTAAAGATGCAATGCTGGCGGATGGGTTTTTCCATGTGACTTGTGCATGCTGCTCATCAAATTTTAATTACCACGCTTTTCTTTTATAGGTACAGTGATGCCATCAATCTACTCAAACGACTGCTACATAATTTCCTTTCTGATGGAAGAAGGGGATATTGGACTCTTAGGCTTTCTGTTGATTTGGAACATCTGGGATGGCCTGATGACAGCCTTCGAGTTGCGGAAGATGGCTTACACGATCCATGGGTTCGTGCTGGTTCAAGAGTAGCCTTGCAGAGGCGGGTACTGCGGTTGGGGAGACCACCAAGGCGCTGGAAAATACCCACTTATTCAAAGTCTATTAACAGGAAGATTCCTGAGGTAAATGCTAATATAAATGGCAAATGTTTAGTTCCTATCTTTTCAGTTATATTTGTTTCGGAATTATTACAATCTTCTGTTAATTTACCTGAGAAATGTGACTATATTTGTGATGGTAATGTAGGTTCATGTTCAAGGGAGACCACTGAATTCTAAACTGGGGGCAAAAAGCATATTTTATGGTGAAGATGGAGAACAGTGCGGTGTAGAACAGCTTGCTTTGCAGTATTATGCAGGAGAAGGAGGTGATTGGCAGGGTGTACATACAGAGAGTGGCATTTGGTTAACAATTTTTGGAATCTTAATGTGGGATATTATATTTGCTGATGTTCCAAATGTCTTCTGCACCAAATTTCAGGTATGTTTGTGAACTGTTTTAGCTGGCCCTGTCACTGGAACCTAAAATGTTTAAGAGGAACTAACTTTGTAGGGGACATCAATTGTTCATTTATTTTTTTTTCTCTGTCACTCAAGTATTAATAGTCTATTGTTTCCCTACCCATTGCTGAGCTCATTCTGACTCGTGAAGATCATATCTAATTGGAGCAAACATCTTTTTTTGGAACTACATGATATTAATTTTGGACATCTTTTGAACATTAGCCTTAGGAATTCGATTTCTTCATTTGCCTTAGGAATTCGGTTTCTTCATTTGCTGGTCTTGCTATTTGTAGTTAACAACTAAAAGTTTAAACAGAATATGACTTTCTAAGATAAGAGGTCGTTTTCGTCATGAATAGTTCTTATGAAATCTCCTTTTCAGTGTGAAGCGAAAATTTCTTGCTTCAAAGAGCAATATGTAGTAACTCTGCAGTTGGTTATTCTTTGAAGAATATTCTCAGAGGTAGAATTATGTAGGTAGTATTCAAGAGTTTTGAGTTATTTTTGAAGGCATCCGTCATTCGAACCTCTTGTTTAATTCCCTCAAAGGGCCACGGGTACAGAAAATTGGAAGAAAGTCCGATATAAATCAAGCATACAGTTTAAACATGTAGTCATGTCAGATAATTGTAACTGAAGATTGATTGTGGGAGCATGGCAGGTTGAGTTGGATCAATCTAATATAGCTTCACATAAGAGAACTATCAGGACCAAATAAAGAGCATGAACTCATGAGGCTGGTGTGCTCAATATTGTATTATGGGAAAACTTCATTTAAGTCTAGGGTTGAAGTTAAACACAACCTGGGAATAGATGTAAGGGGAGGTATACCAACCTAACGAGTGAATGATCTAGTTGCATTTGGTCTTTCAATGGATGTAGCGATGAACCAAACGGATCGAAAAAGGATTTATGTCTGACCTCAAATTTATTGGGAGTAAAAATTAGTTTGTCATTGTTATTGTGCATAATAATGATAATAAGTTCAAGATAATTAAATATAATATTTTTCATGACGTCTTTATTGCAATATCACCATTTTGCTTCTCAAAAGTTTGTTCCTCTCTATCTCCTCACCCCCACCCCTACAAAAATATTTTTTTTCCAAATTACTGACATGAGAAATCTGCCTTTTGCAGACTGCACCCTTGGACCTGGGATTCGATAGCTTCTATGAATCCAGAAAGATCCTCATAGAATCACTCTTGGACAAAATTCGGGATGGCATGGCCGAAGAGATCCTCATCACATCATGGGAATCACATTCTGGAACAGCCTGTCGAGGAGTTAATTGGGATAAGCATACTTTGTCCGAGCTTCGAGCAGCTGTTACATGCATTGCCGGTTCTTGTCTTGCATCACTCTGCAGGCATTTGGCTCAAGATTATCGCAGCTGGTCTAGTGGAATGCCTGACTTATTGCTATGGCGTTTTCATGACAACTACAGAGGTGAGGCAAAGCTTGTTGAAGTGAAAGGCCCCAGAGATAGACTTTCAGAACAGCAGCGTGCATGGCTACTAGTACTAATGGACTGTGGCTTCAATGTTGAGGTCTGCAAAGTTACTCCTCCAGTTTCAACATGAGACGTTTACGATTATTTTTGGGCGCAAGATCAATTGGCACATGAATTATTTGTTGACAAGAGTGACATGGATAAGCCATGCTGCAGTCTGTAAAAATGAAGAGAATTGTGAATTGATAAGTGAGAGAACAAGAAGAAAAGGCGGGAAAGATATTATGAAATTGATTTTCATTCAATCCAATTGAAAATTACAGCAAGTATCTATATATATACAGCACTTCAAATGGGTTCACGTTTTGGAGATGAAAGTTATGTACAATTACATAAATATACTTATCTAAAATATGCTCAACACTCCAGATGAGGAGTATACATTCAATATTCCCATCTTGCATAATAGAAACTTGAACTTAGTTCCACCTAGAGCTTTAGTCAGTAAGTCTGCCACTTGATTTTGTGATGTAGTATAGAGCATCTTCACTTCACCTGACTGAACTATCTCTTATCAAGTGACAATCTATCTCAATATATTTTGTCCTTTCATGAAATATCGGGTTACTTGCTATGTGGATTGCAGATTGGTTTTCACAAAATAACAAGGCCGGTTTGAATTGTTTGACACTTAGATCACTCAGCAAGTTTTTCAGCCAACTTAATTCACATACATCAGTTGCCATTGATCTATACTCTGCTTCAGCAGATGACCTCGATACCGTATGCTGCTTTTTGGATTTCCAAGATATCAAAGAGTTACCCAAGAAAGCACAATATTCGGTAATGGACCTTCTAGTAATAGAGCAGGCTATCCAGTTTGCATCACAATACCCTTTCAATTGCAAGTCCAGTTTGCTTTCAAAGAACAACCCTTGTCCTGGTGTGCCTTTTAGATACCTTAGAACATGATGTGCAGCTTCCATATGAGGCTGCTTTGGTGACTGTAAAAATTGGCTCAGCATTTGCACTGCAAAGGATAAGTATGGCCTTGTAATGGTTAAGTAAAGTAGTCTCCCTACCAGTCTCCTATACTCACTAACATCCTGCACATCATCTCCTTCATCCCTGCTTAGTTTTAGATTGTGGTAGAGGATTAGCTGCAGGTTTGGCCCCTAAATAGCCTGCATCAGATAGGACCTCCAAGGTATATTTTCTTTGGCATATGGAGATGCCTTTCTCTGTTCTAGCAACCTCAAGGCCAAGAAAATATTTAAGAATTCCCAGATCTCTCAACTTGAACTGATTATTTAGTTCATTTTTGAACTGTTCAATGTACATCAAATCATCTACATATACCAATAAAATCGTAAATGAGCAGCATTGTGTTTGCAAAATAAAGAATAATCAGCCTTTGATTGTACAAATCCCTGAGACAGAATGTACGAAGTGAGTTTGGCATTCTATTGTCTTGATGCCTGTTTAAATCCATAGATGGACTTATTGAGTTTGCAAACCAATTGTTTCCCACTCTCCCCCTGCTGCTCATAACCAGAAGGCATCAACATGTACACCTCTTCATCCAAATCGCCATGGAGAAAGGCATTGCTAATATCCAATTGATGCAAGTGTTACTTCAGTTGGGCTGCAACAGCCAATAGAGTCTTAACAACTACTAATTTAGCAACTGGGGAGAAAGTCTCCTCATTATCCAATCCTATTTGTTGAGAAAACCTTTGGCAACTAAGCGAGCCTTCTTTCTTTCCTCAGATCCATCTGATCGAAGTTTAACTTTGAAATCCATTTACATGCCACATGTTTCTTGTTGTCTAGAAGCTGAACCACATCCCAAGTATGATTTGAAACTAGTGCTTGATATTTCAAATCCATTGCTTGACACCATTCAGGGAATTTAGAAGCTTCACAATATGACTGAGGCTCAAAAATAGTAGACAGAGCCAAGGAATATTGCTTATGTACAGGAGACAGTTGATCATAATTCAAATGATCAGACAAAGGATATTTCTTACCTGATGTAGAACTTTTATCCATAGAATCTGATTGAGGAGTGAACTTGAGATGCCAGATTACAATGATAATCAAGGAGGTAAGAAGGCAATTTAGTGGTTCTTTTTTATTTTCGAATAGGTAATGGAGGTGTAGGGGTTGAAATTATAGGAGCAGTTATATCAGCTGAAGGATTAGAATCAGATATTGGAGGTATATCAATAAGACGATCAGAAGCATTATGAGATGATGGAGAATTTCCAGTGGAAATGGTTTCTAAAGGTGGAAAAGAAGGATCAATATTGGAAAATGGTTGAGTTGGAAAGAGAGTATGGGTTGGTTGTGAAAAGCATCCAATGCTGGATAATGAATGAAGGAAAGAAGGATGTCTGAATGGAAAGATGTTCTCATGAAAAATAACATCTCTAGAGTTAAAAGTGGTATTGGTATGAAGATTATAAAGTCTGTAGGCCTTCATACCGTAAGGATAGCCAATGAGAATGCAAGGTGAGGCTCGAGGATCAATTTTTGTTCTATTTCGTTTCAGGGTAGCTGCATAGCAGAGGCAACCAAAGACCCTCAGACGTGTATAGGATGGAGCAGCATGGTAAAGTATTTCGTAGGGTGATTTGTCATTTAGAATGGACGTAGGAGTTCTGTTTATGAGATGAGTGGCAGTAAGAATACACTCACCCTAGAATTTATGTGGTAGGTTAGCTTGGAATTTGATTGCTCTAGCAATGTTCAAAATGTGTTGGTGTTTTCTCTCAACTATACCGTTTTACTGTGAAGTTTCTACACAGCTGATTTGATGTATAATACCTCTGGAATTAAAGAATTCCGTCGTGAGAGACTCAATCCCATTGTCAGATCTCAACGTTTTGATATTGCTATGGAAATGTGTTTGAATCAAAGAGTAAAAGGACTGAATTATAGGTCTAGTTTGAGATTTTTTTTTTCATGAGATAAGTCCATGTCACCCTACTGCAATCATCCACAATAGTGAGGAAATATTGAGGTCCATTTAAAGAGAGAATGGAATAGGGCCCCCATATGTCACAATGAATAATATCAAAGGCCTTGGAGGCTCTTGTTTCACTGTGAGGAAAGGGAAGTCTGTGTTGTTTGGCCAAAGGACAAATAGAACAATGCAAAACTTTATTGAATTTTATAGTAGGAACATATTTATGTAAGATAGACAATTTTGAAACAGGTACATGATCCAAACGGTAGTGCCACAGATCAATCTGGCTACTGATATTGCTATTGTTTGATGAATTACAAGAAGTGCTGAGGGCTTTATTACAATGAAAATCAGAAATGGGATTGGAACTAACATTAAGGGAGATAACTGGTTTGCAGGAAGGTGAAATGACTTGAAAGGTTTGTTTAATGATTTTCCACTGGATTGATGATCAGGTAACTGGAAATGATATAGGCCATTCTCAAGTCTGCTTTCCCCAATCGTCTTCCATGTTAAAAGATCCTGTATAAGACAAGAATTGTTCATGAAAATTAGGAAGCAATTATGTCTGCAAACTAAGTCACTAACAAATATGAGATTGAATGTAAAGGATGGCATCACAAGAACGTTTGTCAACATCAATTCATCAGACAATCTTACTGTGCCAACACTTGTTACACCAACTTGATCTCCATTTGGAAGTCTAACAGAGGCATTAGATTTAGCTGTGACACATGTTAGATACTTAATGGAGCATGTTCAGACGCTCCAGTATCTAAGATCCACTTCATTCCAGTGATAACACCATTGTGATTCATATGTTTACCTGAAAAAGCAGAGTTTTCAGGAACAGATGACGAGACCGTTGGTAGGTCTTGTGATTTAGAGGTGTTAGTGGATAATTGTGCTCTCAATTGTGGAACTAGCATGGCCAAAAGTTGCTGACATTGATCTGAAGTGATAGTCACGTTTGGCTGAGAGTTATCACTCTCAATTTTGTTACCAACAGAAGCTTGAGTAACAACATTAACCATAGGCATCTTCCCTCTGGCAAAACGATGACCTGGAGGATAGCCTATGATCTTGAAACATTTGCTTTTGAGATGTCCAGGCACGCTACAATAACTACACATCGATCTATCTCTTCTCTGAGATTGAATGAATGAGTTGGTCCTCTGACTTCCAAATGGTGCACTCATAATTTTTCCAGCAAATGCTGCTGCCTCATAATGTTGTTGCCTCTTAGCAACCACGTCCTTCTGTTTTTTATCCTGGAGAATAAGAGCAAATACCTTGTTTAATGAAGGCAATGGATCCATTAGTAACACTTGACTTCTAACAAATGAATCCAAATAACTCAAATCCATTAGTAACTTAACTCATGTTTGTGGCAAGTACTGTCAACTTCTGGTCTATAATTTTCCAGTTCCTCCTAAAGGCCTTTAAACCTATTGAAATATGAACTAACCGAACCATTCTCCTGTGAAATTGAAGCAATCTGCTTCTTCATTTCATAGATCCGTGTAAAATTACCTTGACTATATCTGTCTCGCAGCTCAATCCAAATTTCTCTAGTAGAATCCTTATGAATTACACTTGGATAAAGCTCTTTTGGAATTGAGTTAATAATCCATGAGGGTACAACATGATTGCACCTCCTCCAAATACCGATTATAGGATCATCCTTATCCGGTTTGCCAATAGTTCCATCAATGAAACCTTCATTGTTCTTAACACTAAGCGCCATAGTAACAACTCTACTCCACGTCGAGTAGTTCTCATCTGAAAGAAAAATAGAAATGATTTGCATTCTTCTATTATCGCCATAGTGAAGATAATACGGACTCGTAGGATCAGTAACCAATCGAGTAAGGAGAGAATTTGCATCTTCTCCAGCCATATCTCCAACCGAAGAATCACCAGACAAGTTATCTTCTTCCACTGATTTTGAATGTTCACTGCAACACTAGAATTATCATTCATCGCATGGAAGCATCAATCACCTCTCTGATACCATGTAAAAATGAAGAGAATTGTGAATTGATAAATGAGAGAACAAGAAGAAAAGGCGGGAAAGATATTATGAAATTGATTTTCATTCAATCCAATTAAAAATTACAGCAAGTATCCATATATATACAGCACTACAAATGGGTTCACGTTTAGGAGATGAAAGCTATGTACAATTACATAAATATCCTTATCTAAAATATGCTCAACACAGTCCTCTTCAATTGTGAATTTGAGCTGGCTTCAAGGTGGTTGTGGGCTTGCTTCCTGAGCAAATTATTGCTGGGCCTTTTTAGACGTGCCTAGCTTGTTAGATGTGTTGTTTTTTCAATTTATTGCAGGGATGTTAATTGGTCCAGCCGAGTTGCTTGCCTCGATGATACTTGAGCCAAGCTCGAGCCACCACATGAATTGGCTTGTGCTTTCATTGTGGTGAGTTGAGCACGAGAGCCAGCTTGTTTAATTTTTTTTTCCTTGGCTCGTTGTCCCACTTTATTTATTTATTTTTAAAATAGAAATTTTCATTTGTATAGATCATAATGAAATCTAAAATTTGTAAATTGTTTGATTGAAAAAATTAATTATCTTTTATGCTGAGTTAAAATTGTACATGAATTATTATTTTGTGTACAACTTTGTTAAACAAAAATAGATAAATACAATAAATATCATACAGAAGAAATAAATAAAATCTATTTACCTCCAATGTTGCAACCATAGGTCGTTGACACCTGCGGGGGAGGATTGGAAGTTCCTGTTCTTCAAGCCAATGGTTATAAAGCATGTGTTTTTGTTTGATTTGTAATATTGTCAGAGTCAAGTGATAAATCTCAATCTGAAATATGATTTTACATCAAAGTCCTTACGTCTTGAAGTGCTAATAAATTTTGCGGGTGATGTTAACAAGTTACGGGCAAATACGGATAGAGAAACCGTTTGTACATTCCACCAATAAAGTAAATTAAAGTTGCCCCGATCTATGTTTCATCCCATGTAGGTGTTCCAAGTATAAGATTTTTATAAATTTGGAACATAAAAAAAGTTAAATCGTTATATTTTGAATCGTAGTACAAATTATATAAACCCATTATTCTATGACGTATAGAGGACATATTTGTCGCAAAAGTGAAGTCAATTTTTTTCCTGAAGTAACTCACAATATTTCACTCCGAGTAACTTGAGATGTGAATTGTATACTACAAGAATAGTAATTGTTAAACAATGGAGAACCTTTTTTAATTTGTTTTTCATCATGACACGGACTTACAATAATGGAAAATTTTCGTTCCACCACTATATAAAGGTTAAAGATATATTTAATAACGAGGGTAGTACAAAATTTAAATGAGGTAATGAACTTCACATTGCATGAAAATAATGTTATTACGCCATGCCTCGCAAATGAGGCTCAAGTTGTTGTCCACGTGGCATCCCATGTGGAACCGTCAATGACGAAGCCCCTCACCGAAGCCATGTCATCCGAAACTCCCAACTTCTAAGGGCTTCGGATCAAAGAAGGCTCCCAAGATCCTTTGACCATATGGTGAATGAGATTGTTGTGACAATCTGTAATTTAAACAAGTCAAATCCTGTCGGTCCATTAACTGAAAGTGCTTATACAAACCATAGGGCAGCTCCCTCTTTCCTAGATACTCAAATGCAACTTAGGGCGATTGATGGGACGTTCCAGTGAGTGAGCTTCTTCCAATGGTCATAGCTTCAATTGCAATGTCATAAATACCCTCTCGTGTCATTTTAGAGCTAATGCAATTCAAAATACTTATAAGCTTCACTTCTCTCTATAGTTTTTCATATGCAATATTACTTGTTTTGAGTGTTGAAGTTTGATCTAAAAATATTTTATCTTGTTATCATGTTGATTCAACCCCAAAGCTCGAACACTTCGTTGGCTCGTGTTTCAAAGAGTGATTCCTCTTACACGTTGCTTGGTTTCAACTTACATCGTGAGTGGAGCCCGAATTTCTATCGGCTCGTTTCTAGAGGTCAACAAATGTCATGTACACTTTTATGGAAAAAGAAGTTATAATCTCGTTTTTATAATGTTGTTGCCATTAAAATCAACGTCTAACCAAAAGAATTGACCCCGTCAAATAATATTTTCAGGAACATTAGGAAAATTATGTCGAAACTGACGTTTACATCTCCATATTTCAGATATTGCCATACCAAGTTTAGTTAATTGACCATCCAATAATTGAGTCCCAGATTGAATATTGATTGTAAACATTGAACATAACAACAAAATTTTTAATGCTCTTCCGAAGGGAAAGAAAAATTAAACCATTGCAATGGTACTATATATTATTGTTTTCCACTCAACGAGTACTAAATATTTTAATCAATTAGATTAAAATCTTATAAAATATGTGCCATAATCTGTGCAATTTGAAGATTAGGTTCATTAGACACAATGTATTCAACACAAATTCGTTTCTTCTTTAAAGTCAAATTATCATCGTCAACATAAAATGCTACTAAATATTTGTACCACGAATAAGTCGAATAAATAGTAAATACTACCTTCTTAGTTTAGAAAAAGCAACTTTTTAACTCCATTTTATTAAATGCTGTAACACAATTAGACCTTTCTTTGAATTTTTGAAAACGCTCAAAGCTTATCAGCAAGCCATTTACATCTCAACTAAACCTCCATAGCATATAGAAAAATTACAAGTACGAAAAGATAATAAAGGGAAGATGACACCATGCACTCTTGAAGCTCGAAGCCTTAATTGTTTCTAATGTTCCTAATGAGACTCCTGTTGGTTGGTACCAGTGGAATGTAAGGGTGAAGAAAACTAATACAAGGTACTATAATTTATCGCTTAGCAAGAATGAAGATGGGAATGGCATTGATTTTGTTAAGATGGTACATTTTGTAAATTTTGATATTTGTATCTTAGGTTATTTTCTGCCATTTTGCATTTCATCCAAGTTGAGAAATTTCTATTAGTCATAATATGCAAAATGTAATTTCTAGATATATGATAACTGAACTGTAAAAACAGCCATGAAATACGATATGATTGGCAAATAATATAATGTAGGGTAATAATTAGTTGCAATAGTACTGGTGACAGAGAATCATTAGTGAATTCAAGAAAAGTGAATATAAAACTATTCACTTAACTATGCGGATCAGATATAAATGAAATAACATAACTAGCATTTGATTTTTCAATTGTTCGATTTAAGAGCTTGTGTAAGAAGTACAAAATTTTAAATCTACTGCATACCTGGCTGACCACGAGCCAATAGCAGGAGTTCCTGTTTCTGACGAAAATTGTAGCTCATTATTGCTAGGAACTGCATGTAATGAAAGAGTAGATAGCATGGCGGTAGAAAACCTGAGTGGAAACTTCATGCACCAGGCACTGACATAGCTCTTAATGCCTCTTGCACCCGCTCAAGACAACCCACAAGAAGTCCAAATTCCTCGGTGTCAGAAAAACACTCAGCCTGTTTAATTGTGTTTTTCAGATGCATCTCTGCAGCGAACAATTCTCGACGACTAGAGTTGTGCAAAGCAAGTTCCTGATACACCTTGCAGAGTTCCAAGGAAGCATATGCAAACTTTACAAACCGGTCCCGATCCTTCCATAAATCAGATCCCTGGTATGATCTGACCTGCTTAAGAAGGGCCTCAGAACACATTGCAAGATCCCCACTCAGTTTGTGCCACCTTGCGTATAATCCCCACACTTCAGCACTACCACCACCTTGAACAATCTGTCTTAAGATTTTCCCAAGAAATTGAATCACGTGCTCGGTTTCCCGCGTTCTCGTTGAGTCTGCTTCCACACTTGTTGATTCATTAACACAATTTCCATTAGAGTGAAGATTATCAAGGTCAGCATGATTGCTATTGCTGACTGTCACAGGAGACTGAACACTACTAGTTGAAGCTCGCTTTTCAACCTCCAGCATAATTCTCTCTAACAACTCCATATCAATTCTTTTCTTCTTAGTAATATCTAGCACCTTTTGTACAGCATCTAGTGCTTGGGTAAAATTTCCAATATCTGCAGTAACATGGCTGTAATTTTCCCACATTTGCCAGCTGTCTCGCTTCAATTTTAATGCTTCCTTAAATGCAATGGAAGACTCCTTACTTTTCTTTTTAATCATATGCAAACATGCAATATTATTCCAAGCCTCTCCATTCTCAGGATCAAGTTGGACAGCACGTGTGAAAGCATCCAATGCCTTGTCAACATCCCTCGACTTTAAGGAAGCAGCACCAAGCGCAAACCAGCCATCTGGATACAAGGAGTTTAAAGCCATTGCAGATTCCCATAAAACTCTTGATTTTTCATAGTCATTTCTGTTGTATGCACTGCGAGCAAGAGACCGCAGTGCTCGGGAAGACTTACTTCCTGAGACCTCTAAGGCTTTCTCATAGCAAGCATCATCATTCGTAACATCACCAAGTGAGCACCATAACCTTGAGTCAAATGGCTTCTTGGACAATTGTTTTTTGATGAGTTCGATTGCTGCTGCTTTCTTGTCCAATAACTGGTAACAATATATAAGATTATCCCATAGCTCAAGATCCTCATAGACTTTAACAGCTTCCCCTATTAAGCCACAACTCACTAAAAGATCACCAAATTCCCTGAATAAGAGTTCAACAACTAAATTATTTAAAGAGGAAACAAACTACTACCTATCTAACAAACAAAACAGTGCAGCAGTATACACAACAATGAATAACAAAATATATATTTGAGCTATAACACGATAGAAATAATTTGAAGCAATTGCAACAAAAAAGCAAGCATACTTCCGTGATGAAGGAATTGTAGGGATATTAACTCCAAAACAGCAATATATTCTTTGAGCAACCCCAGGAGAAGGATCATCTATGCCTTGGACCTGAGACGGCACAAAAACTGTTTTAAGTCACACAAGATCGATGAAATGAATCCATTCATGACAAAATACAAAACACACAAGATCGATGAAATGAACTTATTCATGACAACGTACAAAACCAGTATAACAAATAAAATCTCAAATCAAAATCTTGCTTGGCTAACAACATGTCATCCCTCAGCACAGAAATTGTGCAGACAATGCATATGCAGTTGGATGGGGAAGCAATTCTTAAACAGGTAATAGCTCACAAAGAACATATTGTGTCGGTATCGTTCAAGTAGGTGGAGCACTAATGCACAAAAAGCTAATCTACAATAACAAGGTAATTTAATCAATAGTAATGTATTTCTAAATTTCAAAATGATCTTATAAATAGAAAGTTATAACTGACAAGGAAAAGAAACAAAAACAAACCTTTGTGAGATGACAAGCTACATTTATTATTATTTGATTTTGATATAGAATATCTAGAAGGGGCTTACAATTCTATTGCTGATTTTTAGCAGAATTCTTTCCAGATACCAATGACAGAAAATAATCCCTCATTAGCAACATGATAATGAAATGCTATTACAATTATTCTTATGCAGCAGCAACCTATTAGGCTATCTCTGACAAATATTGGATCTAATCCTTCATAAATTTGAACTTCAGCATCCAATAAATTTAAGATCACTATCTCCAGTGGTGAAACATTCAACCAATTTTACAAAATTAACATAAAATTTCAATTTTCAAGAGTGAAAGAAGGTATGTGTGCCTTCAAGCTCCTCGCTTATAAAGAGGTTCTTAACCCCAAAGTCCACAAAGTTCGAAATCAATATCAAAAGGCTGGGGCAAGCAGTATCATATGTATTTTTTAAATTGTTTTCTTCTTTTTACTATGGTTAAATCCCAATTAAATTGGAGATTTAATCACATAAAATCCTATAAAACATTGATAAAAAATGCTTAATCCAGATAATCAACAGTGCTTGCTAGCCATCAAAGCATCTATTCAAGTTTACTTCAACTTCAGGTATCTTCATCATAGTACTATGAACATATTTAATAAGGTACGAAAGGAAGAACTCTTTTATAACAAAAGAACTTCTCAAGGCCAGAGCGTCTACCTGAAAGTAGCTTTTCTTTTTCACTCTCACCTCCTAACTTTATGTTTATGACTGAAATTTCTGTCCTGATCTTTCAAACATCTTTCCTACAATTTTCCAGTCACAACAATTAAGTTCTTACAGAATTAAACATATGGCACTACTAGTGAAAAAAGTCATCATCAAAACTACATGCCTACTTTTTTCACCCAGGAATATTAATAGCACTATAGCAGTACCACCGCAGCAGTTGACTTCTAAACAGTAGGTCAGGGCACCCTAAAAGGTTTACTATGCTGCTCCAGAATAAAAAGGCAAATCTTACCACGTTACAATAAACTAGGAGAATAGTATTTTGAAGTAGATAATTAGTATCACTAGCATCTCAAATGCTTAGGCAAATAATGCATATTGATGGTAGAATGAAATTTTCATGTCTTGGAGCTAAAGAACAAAGGATTTACATATTTTGTTAATGTGACCAAAAATCATACATAACAAAGGCTAAAAAAAGAAAAAGATAATAAGGCAACATAGACATATATCCTGACATTGGAAATGAGTTGCAAAAGCTCCATACCAGCTTTTCCATCATTAACAGTGCACGCTGCTTTGTTCTACTACGAGTCGACTCCCACCGAATACGTAATAGGTTGCAGAAATATTGAAGCTGAAAAAGATGTTTAGATTATTTTAATTATATGTTTAGAACCAATTAATATATGAAGCATAGAGTAACTATAGATATGATAGCATGCCACTGAATAAAAAAAGGGCACCTGAGAAGGAAAATAATGGCGATGCTAAACAAGCATCGTTACTTTTTTGCAGGAACAAGGCCAATAACATGCATATGGTGACGATTAAAAAGCTAAATTTACTTACAGCAAATGGTGATGATTGCTGTGAATCAATTGCTTCTATGTATGGAGCCATCTCCCACCCTGTAACGAAGCGAGAGCATAAATAAGGACCTCAATTCAGCTAAACACATATAATTAAATAGATAAGCAAAAAGGTGTATTACGGTATTTATATGTGCATCTAGACCACAACCAGTTGTATATGCTAAATAGTTTTGCAAATTTTAACACTTTGCTTCTAGCTTTACTGAGACACTAAGGCGCGTAACTGTACACCAAGAGGGGCTTCTGATATACAAATCTTCAGGTACTTTTGCCTCTTCAAGCTCATTTGCAATCAAAAGTTCTTTCAAGAAATCATTTGGTTTTCTGGGAGCTAATATGCATAAAAACGGTTCTCTATGTCATTAGATTTATAGTCCTATCAACGTTACTATGCCTGGTCCTTGCTCTCTTGCATCATCAAGAATCTAATTAGCAACCAAGAATACATCGAGAATCAACCTACCCCAATAATATGGCTGATTTCGCACCTTCCCATACCCAACACATAATACCTTCAACAATTTTCATACACAATTGTTGAAGGGTAGACAAAGGAAATCGTAGACAAAGGAAATCTCAGTCAAGAAGCATTTTAGGAATGAGGATGATAAAATTTAATGCTTTCTCACAAAACCAATTTAAATTAAGCTCCTCAAATGTCTCACGAAACCATACTTCAACTAGGAGCTAGAAGCATGGACATGGAAATGTATAGATAACAATGTCCAGCAAGATAGGATACAATATGTCAAACAATATCTAATGTTTTATGAAATGTCATCAAAATTCCTTTTCCTAATCAACTCAAATGTAAACTTAAGCCAAGAGTTAAACGTTGTCGAAATGATAGTTTATTAATAAGAAATTAAGTGCAGCAGTAATGCCCTTAGTAATAATAGGGTAAACAGTGAGTTTCGGTCGGAGATATTGATTTTTAGAAGCAAGAGCACCTAGGTAAACTCAAAAGGTCATTAGAGGGCAGTGATGGAGAAAACAATTTCATGTTTGTACAGTAGAGGAGTAAAAGTCAACAAAGATTCAAAATTCAATACAAGTTGCTTACATCTTGAAAACATTTTACTCTTGAGACAACTAAATTTTGTTGTACTGGTTCTTTGGGTACTTAACCCTATTTCTTAGTAAATATCATCCACCCACTTGCATTAGATCCTAACAACAGTTCCAGTAAGCAACAAAGGAAAAGTCTAACTTTCTAGCTCATTGAGAACCTTATCATAGTTTTCCTATCAGATAAGAAACTCAAAGCTAAAGATCTTCAATAAAAAATTAGGCAGCTTACTTTGCAATTCATCACTGCGAGCACTTTTCTCAATAGCAAGACAATGTGCCAGAATCACTGCTTGTTGCATTGCCTTCAGTTGGGAGGCAGCAATAGCATGGGTTTCAACTTCTTTCTCATTACTTTCAGAATTTCTTTCATCTGTCACGAATCTAGGCATCATTAATACATCAGATTCTTCACTAGTGTCATGAGACTCCTGAAGCAAAGAATCATCAACATTGTTCAACTTGTGCATTGGTGACGTGCTGCTATCTCCACTATTTGTTCCCGCAACAAGACAAAGCTGTGCCTTGGGCTCCACCTGTATCCAGGACTCATGAGCCATGAGACAATCACTCCCATCAAATTCCAAATAAAACTGTAAATTTTTTACCTGATGCAGAGTGCGAAAACCCAGAGCCCCACTGACAAAAAACTGAAGCTTGGATGTCTCGGCAGCTGATTCAAAATTAAGCCTGTATACAAGATTGTCAACATTGAACAAATGACAAACAATATACAATATTATCAAACAACCATCCAAAGAACAATATATTGCATAATGAAGATGAATAGTGCTAACAAAATCACTTATATGGAATTATGAGTAAAACATTCTTCACCATCTGAAAGGCAATGAAAGTTGAGAAAAGTGAGGAAGGAAAGAACCTATAAACAAGATTATCCATTTCGCTCTTATTCTGAATCAAAGATTTATGGAACAACATAAATCTGTGTTTGCCTTCTTGAAGGAAATTTGGGCAGAAATAGTCCAAAGGAAGTAGCTTTTCCCATACATAATGCTACCTCCATAGCAATTTAAACATGCACAAACATTAATCTGAAAAAGTAGAAGGCAGCTATTTTTTTCCCCAAAAAGACCCTCTTTCACTGGTGCAAGTGAAAAGGAACCCAACTACAAAACTTCTCATTTAAAATGCCTTGTTTCCATCTCAATTTTCTAATCTACCCTTGCTAAAAATGGTCTTCTTCACCATTACTCACCTCCACACCCCTCCTCATCCATCCCTTTTCCTCCCATCACCCTACTCCAACCCTTTCCCTGCCCTGTCCATTTTTCCTTTTACTCAGAAGCTCCCGAATAAAGGGAAGAATGGGACCGGGACCAAGAAAAAGTAAAGGTGAAGAGCTGGAAGAGAAAGGGAAAAAATTTACACAGCGAGAGAATGGCCAGTGTTTTTCATGATTATCTAAAAGTTTCTTACAAAATTGTCTTTTTCCAGGACCCCCCACACTTGCCATTCAAAACACAACTTTCTCCTCACCTGAATGCGTGGTGTAAAGTATAAGTGTATTGCAATTAAAACATAAGTTAGGATTCCTGAAGTAGCTAGCCGAAGCTATTAAAGGGGCTTTGTTCTCCAGTCTTCACTTTGGGTATCTAGTGTCTTGAGTAAAAAAATTGATGTATTACAGTTCACCTTGAGCAAACAGGGCTGGGAAGAAACACGGGTAGGAGGGGGTGGAGGTGCAGGGTGGGGAGGAAGGAGCAAGAATGGTGAGGAAAAAGTAAGGTAAGGGTACATGGGGATTTTGACAACAAAGAGACTTGTTTACAAAGTTTCGGAAAAGGAGGCCTTTTCATTCTCTCTCCAACTTGATTCCTCTTAGACCATTTCCTAAAATTGGAAGCAATTCTAATAAAAATCAAAGCATTTGTTGGTTTGTATAATAGAATCAGAAAAAATCTCTCAGCTTGTGTATTAATGCATTAGGTTAAGCCTTAATATATAGAGCACTTCTTTGTGCTGGGGGATGAATAGACTCGGATAGTGCCAAATCATCAGTCATTTCCATAATCCTTGTGATGGGTGCTTCCAGGAATCGAAATCTTAATCCTCCATCATTTGGTGTTTTCAAGCATAGTATTGTAACTGACTCTTGAATGTTTTCATTGGAGAGTTAAATCTGGGTGAATGCGACTCAAAACTTCACAGAATTTTTTCACATACAGATAAAAAACATGATAGAATTTAATACAATCATCCCATGATTACACATAGCGAAGATGAATTCGTTGCATTGCACTATTATGAATTCCTTGTATATTTATTGTCATTCTGCAAGAAAATTGGATAATGCATGCTTTACATGATATTGATAACCACAATGTTAGTTTTTCCATACAAGATAGTCAAGCAGGTAATTGTACTTTTTTATCTGTCTATGTCTAAATTGGTCAGATACAGACTAAACATTTAATGCAAGGCACTTCATGAGCCCACCTTAGGCGTACTCTCAGTTCTCCTATTCAGTCACATCAAGTGTTGCGTCGATTTCCCTTCCATATTATACCTAATTTATCACTTTAAAACTCGGTAAATAAAAAAGGCTCCATAATTGATCTTGTAAACCAACTTTCTTCCAACACATTTAATCAGTCCCAGCAATATATAATGCCACATATAACTTATCAAATGCAACTAGCATTCGACCTTGAGCTGTCCCATAAACATATGGTTTGATTCTCCACAATAAGACACTTAATCTGGAAGCCAAAATTCATTATGAGAAATTCAGCAATTCTTTCCCAGATTACCTGCATCCAGCTACTCCAATTCCAACCCTTCCTCACCAATCTATCACCTTTTTCTAGATCAAATTCTAACCAAACAAAATTCTAAACAATCCTATAATTCAATTTTCATGGATTACTTGCACATCTCTTTTTTAGCTGCTCTTTACAATTTGGCATCTCCAGAAAGAAAGATACATAAAGCTACTTGCCCTGAATTTTAGTCCTCCCACAGAAGATATTATGCACAGCCATCACTATGACAAAGGGATAAGAGATACAGCCTCCGTTTGGCAAATTTATAAATAGGAATAGTAGTGGATCCAACAAAACGTGTAGATAATAAATGAGTAATAGATATAAATGTGTGGTTGAAATTAATGTTTGACTTTGCCTGAATTTATAAATTATTTATAATTTGGTTGCCACATGGTATGTCAATGTCTCAGCACCATTGTTTGTTTGAATCACGATCTTCATTTATAGTGCTTCTATCACAATTAAGCATTACTTCCTAGAGCCTAGATATACTACTTTGCAGCAAAAATATACAAAATCAGAATCTGGATTAAGTTAAATATATGAGAGTATGTTCTTCTAGAACCATTTATAATATTAACCAGTTATAATGCATGATTTGTGTAACTACAACGTTAATGTCATCTTTGCAAATGCATACCATACTCATTAAGAGTGAACATATAGTGAGGACTCACCTGGAAGCATCTACCCGCCCATAGTAAAGTTCCATGATCCCCATCTCCAAATGAAGCATTGATAGAATATTCAAAGCATCTTCATCCAACATATTAGGGCCCCAATAATCTTTTGCCTTCTCCAAGGATCCAAAATTGCACAAACATTCACGCATAAAGACTTGCAACAGATCAAACAGAAAAGAAGAACGCCCATCCAGCAATTTCTGTTGTGAGAATAGAAGTCGAGCCACCCACCATGAAAGGCTTCTTACTTCACCTATGGAAGTTATACTTCCTTCAGATAACAAATCTTTTATTCTCGTCAGCAGCGTCTTTGCAAAAATTATGTACTGCAAGTGAAAGAAGTTTTGCATTAACAATCAGTACTATATAGAGTTGGTAACATGATACACAAGAGAATGGCCATATGTTTCATGTGGATACATCAGTTATCAAGAATTTCTAAACTTTCTATTTAGATAATACTTAATTGTTGACATAATGACTAAAAGTACTACTAGTAGCACCATTTGGTTAATGTAACAAAGTTCAAAGTGTTAAGAGCAAAGTGGAGTAACCAATAAAGGTCAAGCAACTAACTTCTATCCACAGATTGCAACCCACATTTGGAGAATGAATAGAGGAGAGGAGAATAGGTGGTTATTTCCATATTAATATCTCACAAAGAAAGAGGATTAGTAGGATTTTATTATATTAGTAAGATAAGATGAGCATCAAATTATGCCACATGAGACATCAAAACTAGCTACTTATTTGAAAAAAGAAGGCTAATATCAAAACCACCTTGGCACTTTCCAAGTAGGAGGTGAAAAGTGAAAACGCATTCAAGATCCAATAAGATGAGAAATATCGCATCACATGCTGATCACACCATCACCAAAATCGACATGATTAACATTTCTACACCAAAGTGATTCAGAATGGAGAGAATTACTGATGATTAGTAATCATATTTTGTTGTCTTATTAAGACCATTCAATTGAAAAAAGGATAGTTCATCCATGAAGCATAAATAATTATGAAAGTATCAAATAGAGTTAGATAAACATAAATGAACACTACAAGCATAAAATAAAGGTGAACAATAAGAAATGCTTAGTTTTAGAAAATGTAAAAGTAACAATAATATGAATAAAAAACTATAAAGCTAGTACTTATTAGTACCTGCAGATTAGAGAATTTTCCACGCAATTCGGAACCAGCAGACATTAGCTCCTTATGTGCCCATGCTTCCCACTCCATCAAATCACTTTCTCCTATTTCACCCTCCCAGGTTGACAATGCCATAAGTGGCATCCAAGGTAGCTTCTCCACTGGCCTGTTACATGTGTGCACACAAGGAAATGTATGTTCAATTCAACATGTAATTTAAAATATATTAGATTATTAAATACTAACATTGCATAAGGTACTATCTAGGACTAGCTATACAATACTTCTTCTCAACCATCTATAGGGTGATTTTGCTTTTCTTGATGATACATAGGACAAGTTAACGCCACAAATTCAAACCAATAGTACGAAATTGAACTCCACCAATAGTGTACCTTATGTTGTGGTCAAGAGTCATTGTACAAAAATATGATATCACAGCTCTATTTTGTGCATGCATGAGCTTATGAATGTGTACTTATTTAAGAAGTAAGATTTATAGAAAGAGACTACAATAGAGAAAATCATGAAAGAGCAAAGTGAGGATATGTTTGCTTTAAATCTAACACAAGTTACACAATACATTTCCTTTCTAATCGGGGCATATAAAAGGATATTACTTTTCTTTTTTTGGGGAGAGTGTATAACAAAAAAGGCTAATCTTTACCACTATGTGGTTTCATCCATGACCAATTGAAGCAAAGAGTAAATGTTGGAAGTAAATAAAAAGCCTTAGAATGAAAAAGCAGACTCAAAGTATCAGAAGTATAAATCAATAGCCATATAAATATCAGAGCCTATTACATAACAGCTACACTTGCAATAAATTAAGTATCTCCCAAATTAAAATCCCACAACAAATGATTCGTCACGTGCAAGGTACATCTGAGGCAGTATAAGGTGAAAACAATGTTTCTCACATTGCAATTGATTACAGAAAAATTTAATATGACACCAAACTTATGCAAGATATTACTAGAAAATTAAAAATTAAAACTCTAATCCTACCATATCCGCGGAACGCAAAAAGTTATTCATTGCCCGATGTTTTCACACTATCTGGGTAGTTTTGAAAAAAAGTGATGTTTGGCTAGTATAGTTACAAGTAACATTTTTGTCTCCAAACGAGCATGATTATGCTACTTTTTTTCTTAAAACTTATTTCCCAACCTTAAAGTAAAAAAAGTTACCTTATTTTTAAGTATCGAAAGAAATAAAAGCTTAAGAGAAATTGCAAATTAACAACGCTGTGAGATAATAATAGCTTGACTGACCCAGTAATGTTGCACTGAATAAAGGCAAGTAAAGCTGAAACACCAATAGCCATCACCAGCAACACTTTATAACCCTTCAATTCCATACTTTCCGGTTCCAAATTTCCACTTCCACTAACATTCAAGAACGAGTCCACACACTCGACGAGCGAGTCCGAATAGAATCGGCTGGCAGACTCGGACTCGGGTGAAACGAACTTGAGGTTGGCAAAAAGGGATTTAGAAGCGGAAGAGGAGAGGGCTTGGAGGTAATTTCCAGATTCTATCAGTGATACTACGTCGTTCAGGAGGGAATGGAGGTGGGAACATGGTGAAGAAAGCTTTAGGAGAGGCGTCGGCGTCGGCGGTTGTGAGGGATGATCGGACGGCAGCGAGCAGCGGAGGAGGCGCAGCTCCAAGTGGCGGAGGGCTTCGATTTCTTGCTGTTCAGCCATTGTTAGAGGGAGAGAGGGGTTCTGTGTTGGTCTTGAGAGGGTTTTTGAAGATACAACGAGAAATGGGTAAATAGCACAGAGGCTCCCCGACTATGCTCAAAGTCATCCAAGTGGCATTTGTATTCAATTGGAACCTTTGGAAACTTTTATGGAGCTGGTTTAATTCCCTTTTTTTTTTTCATGTAAAATGCTTTTTAAAATAATAAATTGATGAAGAATGTATAATTTAAAAAAAAAAAAAATTTTGAATTTCTTTATGATATTATTTTATTGAAAAATATGTAGTTAAAAAGAAGAGAAATAAAAATATATTTTGAAGATAATGGGGATCAAATAAATGTTTAATTGTTTTAGGGTTAAATCTATTAATAGTCAACCAACTTTATACTTAGTGTCACCATGACCATCTAATTTCATATAACATTTCACTATGGATACCCAACTTCTTTTAACTCTTTTTACTAATTTGAAAAGGGGTAAAATAATAATTTTTCATTATATATATAAAAAAATTGAAAAAAAGTTTTTTTTAAAAAAATTTTAAAAACATTTTTTAAAATAAATTTTTTTTTTTAAGTAACTTTTTTTAAATAAGTTTTTATTTTATTTTAAAAATGTTCTTTCTTAAAATAAGTTTTTATATTATTTTATTTTTTAAATGAACGTTTTTTTTAGATAACTGTTTATTTTATTTTATTTTTCTAACTAACATTTTTTCAAATATGTTTTTATTTTATTACATTTTTTTAAGTAACATTTTTTTAAATAAATTTTTATTTTATTTTATTAAAATATATTTTTATTTTGTTTTTTCAAATTTATTTTATATATACAAGTAAAGTTACAATTTTACACCTTTTAAAATTAGTAAAAAGGGTGAAAAGAAATTGAGTGATCATAGTGAAACGTTATATGAAATTGAATGATCATGATGAAATAAAATCAAATTGGGTGGTTATGATTACACTAACTATAAAATTGGGTGGTCATAATGAAATAAAATCAAATTAGGTGGTCATTGTGACACTAAATATAAAGTTAGGGGGGCCATTGTGGATCTAAACCAATTTTTTTTTTAACAATCCAGCTATATGTTCGTCAAGTGTAATATCAAGTTTGACATTGTTATGAGGTGTCAACTTTTTGCATGTTGATTTTAACAATACTTTAAACAATCAATATCACATATTTTGACATATTATACAGTTTCAACATTAATGTACACTTAAAATTTAGAACTAGCATAATTGATTTTTTCATGTGATAAACTTTGTGAAATTCATAGACTTTTGTAGATTTTTATGAAAGGATAATTTGCACATAACGTTCTTATTTTTCATTATTATTGTGTAAAACGTTCTTACCTTTCATTTTTTTTAGTATTTTCATCTTTATTTCCACATTTCATTGCGCAAAATGTTATTTTCATTCATTTTTTCATTTAAATTATAATCGGTGGAAGATTAACCAATATTCTGAGAGATATTTGGGGTACAATTGTGTTGTGTTGATTATGGGTGGGCATGTGTTGGGTTGAGTCGGTTTTTGTCTCAACCCAAACTCATCCCAACATAATCGGTTCGATCATAATTTAATCCAATCTGTGTAAATGTTGAAACTCAATCCAACCCAATCAAATATCGGTCGGGTCGGGTTGGACGGTTTGAGACAACTTGTCAACAAAAATTAAAGTAGTCGGGTCGGATTGGACGAATTTATAATTGACTCATGACTTATGTAATATTAGGTCTCTATAGTTGCAATGACTAAAAAATCTGAATTATTTTGGCACTTCATACCCGAAAATGTTACATGGACAGATTGATATTAAATTATATGAACCCAAGAAATATTTTTGGCGATTAAAATGTTTTTGTGTTGAATATGTATTTACTTATACTATTTTTCGTAAAATGCATTCTATCCAAATCTTATGATATCATTCTAAGAGTTTCCATGCTTGTGCCATATTCAAAACTTTTCGTGTATCGAGTTTGCGTATATAGAACATAATTAATTAGTAGCATATAGTTTGTGTATGATTTTTTCAAACTTTTCAACTATTGAACAAAATTTTCCCAACAAGAACTGACATTTTAATATAGATTTTTCTGAATATTGTAGCTCTTGGAGGTTGTGTGAAGAAATGGAGTGACTCAATTTCGTCCAAACAATATCATAATACTTGTAAAGTTCATAAATATAGTCGAGTTGGATTGTGCGAGTTTATTCGATTTTCACGAGTCAACCTATAACCCGACCCGACCCGACCCACGCGACCCATGTAAAAACAACAAAAAAACTGACCGGAATTCGATCAGGTTTTGCCCACCCCTAGTGTTGATTGAATAATTTATTTTCTGATTAGATTTGTGAAAAAAAAAAGTTATGAAATTTGCTTTATTCGTTTATGAAATTTGCTTTATTCGTGTGGAAATGTTGATTTTTAACAAATTACACCATATGTTATATGTGTGAGATGTTGATTTTTAATGACAAGTAACACAGTATAACACCTTTTGTGGCTAAGCTTGAAATGTTGGGCTTTTACGAAAGTTACCTTCTGTGACTAAGCTTCGATTAAAAGTAACACGTTATTTTTCAAATTTTTTGGCACCTCAGTATTTTTCAATTCTTTTGTTTTGTAGTGGGGTATTTGTAAATATTCTTTCGTGTTCTTTTGAGGCTTGTAACCTCGCCCAGATAGACGTAGCCCACTATGGTACGTTCATAACATGTTCTCTAGGAGTAACATTCGTTTTGTGACTTTTCTATAGCCATTAGTTATAAGGGGAACCTTTTTTGATCTATTTCTCACTGGTATTTTACAAAACTATTTCAAGCTATAAGGAAAACAATAAAAAAACTAGAAATACCACAATTTCGTGGAGAATCATAGTTCATACATGCTTATAATCTACATGTCTGTAGTAAATTTTTTTTACGATAAAATAAGTACACCGTTATTTAAGTGCGTCATTGATTATAGTCAACCAAACCATCTTATTGTATTGTTGATTGGTGGAAAGTATGCAATTGTTTTATGTGACGATGTGTCTCACATACGTGACTCGATTCACAGTCTGCGTGTGTATCACTTTCTAGAGTCATCAAATAGTTTGTTCTTTTTTTTTTTCTTGTTTTTTCTTCGCTAAACAACACCCATAGTAAGCAAGACCTATCCAAATGAATAAAGAATTGTTGAAATATTGTAAGAAAAAAATTCAGTCCTTAATGGGATAAGGGTGGATCTATATCAATATTATATGAAAGTAAAAGGAAGGATAAAAAGTGAGAGTAAAGATTAATACTCAGAACAGTAAATACAAGTAAATTAAAACTTAAAAATCACTAATCCTAAAAAAATGAAAAAAATACTTCCTTTTTTTACGAAAATTAAATGTTTAACCACAGAATGCTAGTTCATGATAACAATATAAGAACAAGAATAAAATTTAATACTTACAGAGTTTCACTTCAGGAATAAGAAATAAGTTCAGCACTCCAGAACAAAGCAAGTATAATACAAGAACTTCCATTTGATTTTGCTGGCAGGAGTTTTTGAGATTGTACTTGGCTTATATGTAGGGTTTGGTACCATTCCCGGCTCATAGATTATGTAAATGAAAAGGTACAATGAATGGGACGTAAAGCTTTACTTCAAGAGACGGACGCAAATATTTTGAGTTAGAGGGCACAATCGAACCTGTAAAAATAAAATATTGTAAGAGATTTTACATTCAAAAATTTACATAAAAAAAAAAATAAATCATACCCATTTGATTTTACATTTGAAAATTTACATGAAGTGTGACTTTTTCGGATGTAAAATTTCGTAATAAAATGATGTAAATTATATTGAAAAATTTATATCGCAAAAAAAATAATAATTGAATTTTTTTAAAGAAAAAAGAGTTAGAATCCTCTTTTTAAGATACACGTTTGACGCATCTTTAACTATATTTTTATATCTGCTTTGATCATTCGATATGCATATGGTGTAGTTCTCGAAACGAGCTTCGAGATGACATGCGATTTGTGAATTCGGTTAGCGTATGATTGTTGGAGAACTTTTAAAGTTAGCATGTTATCGAAATTTTCGAAATACTAGTTTGAAACGACCTATTTTAACAAATCGTAATATTTGTTACGATCAGCTATTTCGCGCGCCATTAACGACATAGAAAATTAGGCCGTGTGCATTTCGAATTGATATTAAGAATGCAATATTTCAATTTCGTTTGACATCTCATAATGACTTCGAAAATTGAGACAAAAAAATTGGCCCAAAAGTTGAGAGGTCACGTGACCCACGCTCATCCTTGTGTCTACCCTTGACTTCAAGAGAAGAATAAGATAGTATTACAACGAGAATAAACTTAGGAGTTCTACTTCCATTACAATCGAGAGGTCATGTGCTTGTTATAACTCTAATAATAATAATCATAAATTTGGATAGAAGATAAAGACGTACTTCAATGATTTGTGTTCTCCTATATAAATTTTCTAATTTTTAGTAATTCTCATAGTGATTTCATGGTGAATAAATTTTAGTTTGCTCGAGAGAGAATATCAGATAAGTTAGGGAAATTTGAAAAACAACATGATATTATATTGTCAATATTTGAGAGACGGAATTAAATTAGATTAACTGTACTAAAGTCGTGGATCTTAATACTTTAATTAATCGAACTTTTATCAAGTTTAGATTTAGATTTTCAATCACTTTATAATTGCTTTAGTTAATCTTAGTTTAAAATAAACGAAATCTAGAATTTGAACTCCTCATATAAATGTATGGATTAGTTTAATTCAATAGCCATGGAAATGATATGCTATTTATTATTGTATTGCTTGTTGCGATATGTTGCACTTGCAATTATCGTAGTGAACGTGCACACTGGAAGAGAATCAATCTCTAGTTTGTAATTTGAGTTTAGATCACAAAAGAGAACCCGAAGTTTTGACAGGGATGACCGAATTTTTAGTGGTTTCAAACCAAAGCCCCCACACGCACACGTCGCCTGCCTATCTAATGGGCATAGTCGTAGGCTATGGGCAAGAGCGTATAATCATTTTAGAGAAAAAGAAATAAATATATTATTTAATCTTTCAATAAAAATTTGATAGGTGATGCTCAAGAATCAACTTACAGCAACTCATGGTAACGGTTTGTCTAAGTTCGTTTTATGTTTGAAAGGGACACATTATTTTAAATTGACATCATGTTTTCAGACAAATATTTCACTTAATATAAAAATTTGGGGACTTACGAGTTGTGTTACTTTTCATTTCCCATTTTCGTTTCCATTAAAACAGCTTACAAATTATGAAAACAACAGTGTAAATGTAGAGAGAAGGTTACATCTGGAAAAAAAAAATAGAGTTCCCCCAGAAATTTCAAGGGATCATTCCAATTTAGTTTTCTGATAGGGCTTGAAAAGTCACAAAACAATTCTTATTATTTACCAACAAAGTAACATACATTAAATGATGTCTACAGCACATAGGACGACAAATAACCAAGCAAATAAACTGCTTGTACATTTATTTCATCAATCAACAGTACTATAGGACAACAAATAACCAAGCAAATAAACTGCTTGTACATTTATTTCATCAATCAACAGTACTATAATGTCCTCGAGAAACGACAGGGTCCTAAAGGTTTCGCTAGTTAGCACGTCAAATTATTGCCGGGATCAACTTGAAGTTCATTGCAGTAGTCTCTGTAATACCCAACTCGAGTATTAACTGTGCCTGGATTAGCGCCATCGCATTCAAGAGCACCGTTAATAGCTCGAATAGTAGCCCCAAAACCTTGACCCGAAGTTATACTATCATGACAATAATTCATCCAATACCAAAGAGCAGTCCTGAATGACACTACACGATCCGTGGCTACAACTTCAGGATTGTTCAAACCATCAAACCCTATGCTATTCCCTGCTGGTCCGTAGTTGAAGTTCCAGGACAGTTGTATAGGACCTCGTCCATAATATCCCTTGTCGGGTGCACATGGATACTGTGTGTTATTCTCATCACAATAATCTCTAGACGGGCCATTTATTTCTTCTATATAGCATAAATCTGCAAAATGAAATCAATTTTTGTGTTAAAAGCTTAACCCCTATTATCTAAATAAAGCTATCGAAATTGGTATGAGATGAAGTCTACGGGTAGAAAGAAAGATCTGCCTCCGAAAGGCGAGAGGTAAATGTCTTATTCCAAGGAAAATAAATTATTTAATTAGTCAATGCATTTAAAAGGCTAATGTTACAATTTTGACCCCAATTATTCGTTAGTTATAATTTTTGAACAAAGTGATAACAATATGCTACGGCGCTTTATTAGCATGAACAAGCTAGATAGAGGGAGTGCGATCATCAGCTTATGTAAGGAAAGTAATGAAGTTTGGAAACAAAAAATAAAGTAAAAAAATTCATGAAGTCGACTCAGATAAGGCGTCTTAGAAAACTTACGTCCAGTTTCATGTGTAACATGCGCAAAAAATGCAGCAATCTCGCGCTTAGAATCATCTACGGAACCAACAGTCCCGAACTGTTGATAAAAGCCTAGAGCTTCAAGAAATGCCGCTCTAGTGTAGAATCCCTTCCCGGCACAGTTTGAGGCAGCTTGATCAGCAATGCCATTGAAAAATGCATCCGTCACGATATTAGGAACCGAAACTCCATTACTACTTGGTGGAGCATAGCAAGGGCCACCCTGGCACCCTCTGCCACAGTACTCATTGCCAGTGCCACAGTAACCATATTGGCTGCAGCATAGATCCGATGAACAGCCACAGTTCTGGCCGGAAACCTCTCCGGGCGAGGTTCCGACCAGAAATATGGCTAGAGTAATTGCTAGCAAATCTTTTCTTGAATAATAGAAATCCATTTTTCCAAGGATTGTAGGAGAAGTGTGAGGTGTGGAAATGAGAGCAGAATGAAAGATATTTAAAGTGTATTGGTCGACTTCCACAAACAAAATGCCCACCAATTCTCTAGAATGCGTGTACAGTTTTGGTACACAGGGATAACTTTGACTGTGTGAATTTGACTTTGTGAATTGAGGAAAAACAGCGGACACGACTCACACGAGTTGCCTGCTGGCAAGGAAATTAGAGATAATGAATCCTTTGACATTTAGAAGTGGTAAGGAAATAATTCAAGAATAAAAGGAAGCTCATCTTTTTCTAGAGGGCAGATGATATTGAAGCAGTCAAAGAATTCCACAACAGATATAGAGAAAGAGAAAAGGGGCGAGCTTGCATGTTGAACGTATTGATTTTGCATAGAAAGATAGTAGCCGTTGTGAGCAGGGACGGAGCCACGAAATTCGTTACACAATTTAATCGATAACCATAAATGATTAAATTTGAAAAATAACCAAAAATATGTTGGAATTTGTAATTGATACCTCAATAAAAGATTAGCTAATACAATCCTCTTTGAAGTCTCGCATAGCCTCCACTTTTGAAAAAAATGGTATCCATTACTTGAGGAATGATACCATTTTGATGCTCTTCTTCCCAATAACTTGTACCCATGGTGTAGGACTTTCATGACCCGGTCTAAGACACAATAACCAATTATAATATATGAGTTTACTTAAACTTCCAAGTGCAGCTTATAGATGGAACTAATACTAGAAGTGATAATAATGAATATTTTCACCCCAAATTCCAGAACACCCTCTCTTGAATGAATGAATTCTTCCAACAATGAAACAGTAATATCGAGCTTTAGAATAGCCCTAAAAAAGAGGTATATCCAGCATCTCAGTAGTCACAGTCCCATAACCCTTTACAAACCTAAAATTACCAGTCCCAGAAACTATAGAAAATTCCTTCTTCTTCATGGTAAAAAGGTCAGGCCCTTGAATTTCCCAAGTGCCTCCTTTATAAGGTCCCTCAACAATTTTAACTGAAAATATTAAGTGTAGTCCTACATCATTCCAATTCAGGATTGATGTACATACCTTGAGCTCTACCAATCTCTTTGGACTTGGGGTCCGGGCCTTTGGTGCCTGGATCATCCACGGCTAAAAGGGTTCCAAAGTGTAAGATGCTTGTTGTCTGTTCGTCTTCTCATGCTATGGTTGTACTGAATCAATTGGAACGCCCAAGACTTTTTTAAGAAAAAATCGAATGAATGAATTGGACTGGGCCCAAGGTACAGTGCAAGAATGTACCTGCACTGGACTTTATTGGGCTCTGTCCTTGGGGTTCGGGCCTTCGATGACTACATCACCGACGGCTAAAAGGATTCTGAAGCGTAAGATACTTGTTGTTTGCGCATCTTCTCAAGCTTAGGTGTCAGTGGATGGTTCAGAGACGAGTGAGAGCCGTGAGCGAGAGAGATGAAAGGGAATTTGGAGAATTGGGCTGGGTGTTATAATTTTTATCTTGAGGAAGAGTTCACAAATCTGGTATTAAGTTTTACTAATGCAAAAATCAAGTTTCAATTTTAAAAAATGCAAAACTCAGATATTTAGTTAATTAATTAAAAATAATTATTATTTAAATATAATAAATTCACAATTATATAATTAATGGTCACATGTACATAATTATAGGTCACAATTTATTTATTAGTCACATATTGTCAAATTAATTGATCACAAATTATTTCGAGGTCACAAATTAAAAATTTTATAAGTCACAATTTATCTGTCGGTCACATATTTCAAATTTCTAGGTCACATATTATTTCGAGATTACAAATCAAAAAAATTATATGTCACAATTTATCTATCGGTCACACATTTTCAAAATTGCTGGTCACAAATTTAAGATCATTGTTTAATAGTTAATCACGATAAACCAAATAGTTGGTCACATACGTCCAACACCCTATCCCCACTCCCGATCCATCACCTATACTTGATCACAAATCAACCAAATATTTGTTCACAAACAATATCCCACACCACCCCACCACAACCATCGTCAACAACATAAACAATCACCATTACCGCCTATACCACACCACCAACAATAACCACCACAGTTGCCGCCCCCACCCCCGCTACAAAACCACAACCACACACTATCAACACTACCAACCAGACATTCACGGTAGCGTTGCGATGCTATCACAAGCTACAACAGCATCGCGACGATGCTGCCGTTCAAAGTAGCGTCGTCGCGACGCTACAGTTCCTACAGAGAGAGGCGAGGTAGAAAAGAGGAAGGGAATGAGGAAGAATGGAGAAAGAGGAA
>CAIGRB010133425.1:5989-24008 GCA_903798255.1 Fraxinus quadrangulata
AAAAAAAAAAAAAAAAGAAGCAGCAAAAATGACGAAGTGTCAAGTTGAAACTTGGAGGATTTGACACATATCTCATACCCATGTCGTATCGTGTCATACACAAGTATTCTGACTATTTCGAAGAGTCAGAGCATCAGAGGCCCTATGTATGATTTGTGAATTCAAAGAATGTAAGGAAGTTGGTGATGTGGAGAACGACTTGATTCAAATGAATCAAGTTGGTGGAAAAATGATAGTTTTATTGGAAAAATTATCTCATTTGTTTGTGCATACATACGTCTGATCTCGTGTTGCATGATTTCAAAATCAATCCCTTACCCATACCCATGTCGTGTCGTGTCCGACATAGGTATTCCGACTATTTCGAAAAGCCCGAGCATCAGAGGCCCTATGTATGATTTGTGAATTCAAAGAATGTAAGGAAGTTGGTGATGTGGAGAATGACTGATTCAAATGAATCACGTTGGTGGAAAAATAATAGTTTTGTTGGAAAAATTATCTCATCTGTTTGTGTATACATACGTTTGATCTCGTGTTGCATGATTTCAAAATCAATGCCATGCAGACCTCAGTAGGAACACATGAGCAAATTAATACATTCCTTATGAACAAAAGAGTGGGGGAGAGGATGAAATCAGGGAGATGATTCAGCTATGATAAAATGAAGGTTGAATAGTATAACATTGAATTAAACAGCAGTTTTGACATTTAACCCAAAGCAGTAGATACAGCTTTGATTTAGACTTTAACTGATGTCACAGGAAGTTAGGCATGTTTTTTTAACAGAAAAGGTTCTGTTTATCAAGTGCCTAAGCCAAGATGGTGAAAATTTGACAATTTTTTTGCGTCGTAGAACTCACCTGAGTGTGCATTGCTTGCGGATCAATATGGGGAAGAATATGGATAGCCTTTGTAATTGCTTGTACCATGTCATTTGGATCCGGCTCTGCAAGAACAATCATATCATCTGGAAGAACCTACAAAACAAGAAGGTAAACATTTCAGAAGTCTAAAAGCACAACTGTAAGTTTCCAGAATTGGCAAAAAGCCAGCATTGGTGAAAATCGCATCCCCACACAATACTAGCACAATTGAAGAAGCCATCAAACTAGTTGAGCAAAGAGAGAATGTATAATGACCATGCCTCTGGGACGCCTCCCACGCATGTGCTGACTGTCAATAATCCACAACTAGCTGCTTCCAGTATGGCTATACAAAATGCTTCTGTTAAAGAACTTTAAAAAATGGACAAAATCAGCTAAAACTGTTAAAGAAATCTGAGATGTAATATATTATAAAAAAAATGAATGTAAAGTTTAAGTTGTATGAAAACTCCAAACAGTAATAGGGATTTGCAAATCTAGTTTCCAGATCTTTATTTGATATAGAATGAAAGAGGGGAACCGTCTATATTACATTTTATTTTTAGGTCAATGTATGATGCATAAAAGAAACCTCAAGCTAGCTCCACAGGGAGATGTTCCAGCCAAGTTGAACCTAGTCCAGTCAAGAACAAATTCTACCTTTAGGCTAGAATAAAATTAGTAAATTTTAAGCAAGATTTATGATACTTCTAGAGGCCAATGGTTGGTATATTTCCAAGAAGTGACTTTACCAGCATGAAAGTTATCACATCCATGATACATTCCTATGAATTTTTTTTCCCCTCAAAAAATTGGTAATCTTAAGTGCGCTCATATCAGGTCATGCTCTGTCAATTCTATGTTCAATGCGATGGCTTTCCTGGTATATGGGTAGTTTCTACTTTCTTAAGATATAGAGATTTGAACTTCAGCCCACATCTTCAAATAGCTCTTTAGATTCTTAACAGCACACAGCATAAAGTCTAATCCTTCAACACATTACCCTTTACTATTAAAAATTCCTAAAATCTCCAAAAGACTATCTTCAGTATGTTGTCCATACTAAAGAATAGTCCTGATACTTTGTTCCAATAATTTTCCTTCTTTCCTGCTCCAGACAAATGTGGAATGCACATCTATTAACACCTTGACTCCTCTTCCAATACATTCAAACTCTTTACCTTCATCATCTTAAAACTGAAGAAAACAGCCCAAAACATTTATTTCCTTAGTGGGTAGAAATGATCAAACATCAAAGATGGTGAGGGAATATAGCATGCTTTTCCTACATCAAGAGGTTGTAAGGGTATCAAAGAGAAGGAAATAGAACGAAAGGCATTGTCCAAGATAATTATTATTTAAAGGTGGGTGAATTCTCAGTGGATGCCACCCTTAAAGATGAAGTAATTTCACCAAATAGAAACTGTTCCAGCACCTCTATCATCACAGTCAATGAAACAGGTTCTCATAATTTCTTCTATTGATTTTTCTATTTTGTTGCCGCAAAAGGCTATTATCACATAAAAAAACAGTTCAATCTACACCAAATTGCTTGAGCCTGGGACTTTCTTTGTCTCTTTCATTGGTACCCCCATATAAGGGATAATTTCATGAGATTAACAACTATTAATGCCTTCTCTATTGGCAAAAAACAAATAGTCAACAGTCTAGGCCCTTATTTGAGCCCCATTTTTTTCCATCAAAATGTATTATTGAACCGTGATTTGACACCATTTCAATCATACATTCTTCAATAA
Source organism: Fraxinus quadrangulata (assembly GCA_903798255.1). NCBI lineage: Eukaryota > Viridiplantae > Streptophyta > Magnoliopsida > Lamiales > Oleaceae > Fraxinus > Fraxinus quadrangulata. Next base: position 8,610 of record CAIGRB010133425.1, read on the forward strand.
AATAATATTACCTGCAAATTCCCAAAACTTTTCCTTATTTTTTAACCATACATTCTCAATCATAACACTATTACAAAATGCATTTTTTGAAAAAATGGAGCTCAAACAAGCCCTAAATATTATTTCGTTCAATCTTTATATTTGGAAGTTGCCATATGCTGATCAGATTAAAATGAAAAACTTCATCTTATCCTCGAAGAAATGGTTGGTACGCTCAAATCTCATGCATGTCTCCATACCTCAACCAACGTTCAAAATATGCATTAAGGGCATCAAACTCACTGTTACAAGCATTTAGAAATAGTTGAAATTTAGAGCTTGTTTGGGAGGTGTTTATAATCGGTGTAAATTATAATAAGATCTTACGAAATGTTGTGGATAAAAAGTAGATTTGATCAAAAAGTGTGTATAATTTCAAGACCTCCCAAACAAGTGCTTAGGCTGATTTTATTATAAAATCAATCCAAAATATACTAGAGCAATCCTAAAGATAAAAGAAAAAGTAAACTATTATCCTATGACTACATTAATTCCTAGCTAGACAAGAATATAAGATAGAATACAAGCTAAATAGATCTCCTATTCTAACTCAAACAAATTAAACCATTCTTCAAAAGTAAAAAACTGATTGAAATAGGTAACAAAAGTTGTGTCTTTTGACGTACTTGAACAAACTAAAATAAGTATATAAAAAGGAAGTTATCTACCTGTTTAAAAATATATGGCCAGTTATCAAAACAGACTGTACTTTAGCATGTGGGACAGCACCCAACATATCTACTCGATCTTGAAGAGTATGTTTTTCCCTCATTTCTTCCAGCCTCACTCTTTTAGGTCCATCTCCTCCAATAATGAAGCGTACCTTGTCACGTGCATCCGTGAGAGAGATAATAATACAAAGTTATGGTATGAGTGACATGCACGGTATAAACCTATAATAAATGGAAGGGGAAGTTCAAACCTAGAAAAGGCTTCCTGACATGTTAAGTTATGCTTGCCAATGTTCATGCTATCAGTTACAATTTCTGTCCAAATAAAAATGCTGGCCATATTTTTTTCTGGTGTGTATATATATATATATAGGTATAGGTATAGGTATGGGTATGGGTATAGGTATAGGTAAATTAGAGGAGGCTGAGTCCTGATATTCATAAAAATTCTAAATTTCCAGTCATGAAAAACAAGGAGGTTCACAGCATAGACCAAACTTAAAGATTGCAAACAGTGATACTTCTAACATGGAAAGTAGTCAAGGTTCTTCAAAAGTGGCAGCTGATCAGTGTTAATGATAGAAATGACAGTTTATGGTCTAGGTTTGCACTAATTGCACAGGACTTATCTAACACCTTACTGCACAGACTTGGCGGCAGTGGTGTAATGCTAGAGTCGCTTGATTGTGGTCAAAAGTTCAGAAGCAACAACGCACAGATAAACTAACATTTAAAACCAAAAAATGCTCAACTTGCTAGAAGTGCGTGTTATAATCAAGCATCAGAAATAAAAAAATCTATTTTTTCTGACACAAAGTGAAGCAACACATAGGAATAATGTATGACATCCTTGAGGACAAGCGAAATAGTTAATTCTTCCAGCCTCACTCTTTTAGGCATCTCCTCCAATAATGAAGCGTACCTTGTCACGTGCATCCGTGAGAGATATAATAATACAAAGTTATGGTATGAGTGACGTGCACGGTATAAACCTATAATAAATGGAAGGGGAAGTTCAAACCTAGAAAAGGCTTCCTGACATGTTAAGTTATGCTTGCCAATGCTCATGCTATCACTTACATTTTCTGTCCAAATAAAAATACTGGCCATATTTTTTTCTGGTGTGTATATATATATAGGTAATGGTATAGTTAAATTAGAGGAGGCTGAGTCCTGATATTCATAAAAATTCTAAATTTCCAGTCATGAAAAACAAGGCGGTTCACAGCATAGACCAAACTTAAAGATTGCAAACAGTGGTACTTCTAAAATGGAAAGTAGTCAAGGTTCTTAAAAGTGGCAGCTGATCAGTGATAGAAATGACAGTTTATGGTCTAGGTTTGCACTAATTGCACAGGACTTATCTAACACCTTACTGCACAGACTTGGTGGTAGTGGTGTAATGCTAGAGTCGCTTGATTGTGGTCAAAAAGTTCAGAAGCAACAACACACAGACAAACTAACATTTGAAACCAAAAAATGCTCAACTTGCTAGAAGTGTGTGTTATAATCAAGCATCAGACATAAAAAAAATATTTTTTTCTGACACAAAGTGAAGCAACAAATAGGAATAATGTATGACATCCTTGAGGACAAGCGAAATAGTTAAAACTTCACAAGTAGGGTAATTCGAAAATAAAATAAAATACTCACATTGGAATGTAAACGGCACACTTCAGGGATAACTTCAACAAGCAGATCTGCTCCTTTTCGGTAAACCAATCGACTTATCACAACAATTACAATTTCACGATTGCTAAGTCGCACTGGAGCAGGCTTAAACATGGCAGTATCGACAGCATTTGGAACAACAAAAACCTTTTCAGGTGGCAGTCCTGATCTCAAAACCGTATTTTCTTTACTCGTATGAGAAACACAAATAGTCTGAGTCACATCTGCTAAAGTGAACTGCAGAACCTAGATCATGTGAATACTTCCTACATCACCAAATCCGTATAGCGAATGATCCGTGAACACAACTTTGTATCCCATAGTGCGCGCATGCATTAAAGCTTCATGACATAAAGTTGAAAAGGCTTGATGTCCATACACCAATGATATCTTTTCCCGAATCAAAATCGTCCTTATTATTGGAAGTGTCCCATAAAATGTGGGCAATGTATTCTGCATAAGAAATGGTTTCCATGGCATGTAATAAACTTTCAACCCACCCGTCATATATCTCACCCCAGATCGATTTTGATAAGCATGAGTCATAACAACCACCTGAGATTTAAGAATTTAACAGCAATTCACCTAAAATCCATCTTGCTTATAGTACTTGATTTTAGTAAAGACAAATAAGAGAGGACGATGATTTTAGTAAAGACAAATAAGAGAGGACGAAGTTTGGAAAGATTTCAATTTCTCTTCCATTAAAGAAGAAAAAATTCAAACAACTATAAAATTAGATCATTGAAATATTCATGTTTTCACTTACCTTGTGGCCGAGCTTAATCAAGCATTGGGATAGATAATAAATGTGATTCTCTACACCACCAAAGTTGGGATAAAAAAAAAATGATACCATCAAGATTCAATTTTTTTCTTGTTTGCCCATCTTCTTTGACATTGTATCTCAAACACCTACAGGCAACCCAAATAATCGTTCTATGCTATCAAAACTAAGTTAAAAGATGCAAATTGGGCACAATTAAACTCACATGAAAACAGTTGTATGCTAACGATCATACACATCGTTTATACATGTTTAAGAACACCTCAATCGATTGCGAACCAAGAAAATGAAAAGAGAACTCATCGAATTACACCAGTGCAAAGTGAGTAAAATCACATGAGTACTTTCTCGTGGTTTTAAAACTAACTTTACATACATTGAAACATTTAGTACTAGTATATTACGACAATGAAATGATTTAATTGAACTAAATTTGACTTTAAAAAGAACTACTAATTTATAAAAATCCATTTATTCTGAAAATCATGATGTCAACTCAATTATATAAAATAATTAATTTCCGCAACTTATATACTTTACTATAAACACTATAATAAATGAATATTTCGTATAAATTTATGAACTAATATTAATTAATAAATATTTATTTTCTGAAAAATAAGTTTTTCCATTTACCAAGTCATAAAATGAAACTAGATCAGACTATGTACGAGGCTTCAATCTTCTGGTTACTTCCTCATATTCATGTACCAAAGTATGGTATCCAGGGGCAGACCCAGAAAATTTTTCCAGTGCTGACGACATTAGTAAAGGTAAAAAAAAAATATTATATCACAAATATTATACTAAAATGAAATATCTTACAATTGTTCTTATTAAAAAATCCCCATAAATGAGAAAACAATCAAATTTATTATCATATGCAACCTCAAATGAATCATCTCCAGACTCCATGTCAGAACCACATCCCACTAATATTAAAAAATAAAGCATCATAAGAAAGTAAGAAACGGTTCCATATTAATTTGCAGTCCTGGAGAAATCTCAGTAAGAAATCCCTGTTTTCTTATTAAAAAAATGTAATACAAATCACCAATCTACCACCATCACCACTGCTGATCTCGTAATCCAAATTAAAAATCTAAACAGAATCGGCACTTTCTCATTTATCAAAGACAAATGAATAAATATACAATTAACTCAGGAGTCAAGAAAATTAAAGAGCCAACAAACACTTCTGCCCAAGAAAGTTGTCAATGAACTCCCCATGAACCTTAGCTCCTCCAATTGTGCTTTAATCTGATCCTGCACCAACTCCAACCTCTTTGAAAACACCTCCAATTCCAATAAGTGCTGCTTCCTCCATTTCTCATCAATGAACCTCTCCCCACCAGTCACTCCACTAAAGCCCAAAGGCATGGGACTCAAAGCCAACCCAAACCCACGGTTTCCATACAATCCATTCCGAATCAAATTCATTGACTTTCCCAACAACTCCTTGAAAAAGGGCGACAAACAGCTCCTCACACTTCACAAGATTTTATAAAAGAAAAAAATTCATTTAATAATTAAAATAGCACAATATTTTCATTCACATTTTACTGATCAATAACTGAATCAAACAAAATAAGGAAAAGAAGACGATTACAAAAAATTATCCGATAATTACTTGCTTAAATTATCCGATAATTACTTGCTTCAATTGATACCCACAGCTTCACTTCTTCAATTTCATCGACTTCATGAATATGGGACGTTTTGGTAGAAATTGGGGGTTTCAATTCAAATGTTTCAATTCTCCGTGGGGACATGCGTGTTCAAGTTGGGACTCTTGGGAATTGGAATGGATTTGGTGTGTATTATGTAGATCAATGGCATCCACCTATCTTACAATTTGGGCCAAATTTCTTTTCTTTTTTCTTCGGAAAAATTCGTATTTACCTCATTACAAAATAAGATTTCAAAATGTGCCATGTATGTATTTATAATTAAAAATACTGTCTTATACGTGAAATATTTTAATAAATACTATATTCTAAAATTAGAACCCAAACAATAATTCGTAACTGAATTTTTTTTAAATAACCTAATATTAGGCTTTTCATTTAATAACCCTGCCAAATCAATACAAAATTCAAAAACTGGTATGGCCAAACTTCTGGAAAAGGGTAAAATAAAACCTTCCTTCTTCCTCTATCCGCCAATAATCGAAATCTGATGCTTTGCTGAATCAAAAGATTTCCATGTGGATGATTCTTTGAAGAGACATAATGAATGTTCCTGTTTCGATCTGAATTGATTGCTAAATATGGAGGAATGAAAATATTTGATAATGATATAGAATGGATTAGGAGATGTTTCAAACTTTCTAGGCTATGTCAGTTACGAATCACAAATTTTTTTTAGGATTTAAGCATCTCAGCTTTAGAATTTGATATTGAATTAAGCATTCTAAAGTACTACATAATTGAATTTATCATGTTTCTGAATCTGAAATGTATGCTACATACATATCAAATTTCAGATAACAATATATATAATGTAGAGATGTCCCCGATTCAGATATCCCATGACAGTGGTAGGAGCGGATGAATTCGACGGCCATTCAAAGTGAAATCATTAACAATTTAGCGTATTAGTGAAACCATTAGGATTATATTTTTCAAGTAAGTTTGATGTGGTGAGAATCGTGATACCATAAGTATTTATAAACTTGGCCAATTGAATACATTCTTTAGATAATTGCAATGGGAGAAGCTCAAGAACAGCAAACAATGATTAATGTCGAGATTGAGAATTCATTACACATAACAAAAAGATGTAAAATCAGGGCTGTTCGAGAATAATGGATTTCATTACATATCATGATAGATTACATGGGGGGATACTGGGAATGGACGCAAAATCAAGAAATAAAAAACCTTTGATATATAACAAATAATCATTTATACTAGGTAATTGAACGTTGCAACTCAAGACATTACCTAAAAAAACATGTTTGATCTCATTAAGCAAAAGCATTGTACTGTCACACTTGTTGGGGAAATCAAAGGATGGGATGGTGCCATGTGGAATAATGTAAACCATGATGTAAAGAATGATGTAGATATAGCATGATTGATCTGAACTGCTTTGACAGCAAAACCAAAATAGACTAAATTTAAAACATTCAAAAAAACTTCCTCAGTTTGTTAATCAATGTAAATAGCGATGCAAATATCCAAAAAGCACCCCCTTTAGCTTCCTTTCACGCCTAATGCTACGCGGTACAAGATCAAAGTCCATATCGTATGCTTCAATCAACTTCCCACAACTATGTTTAAAGAATTGGCAGGCCAGATTAGATCTAGATTCTTTTGGATCAAATTTCTCTTCCATTGCATCAATTTCACCATTTATAATAAACTCAATAAACTTTATCACGAAGAGGCTGCAGTCGTGGCACAACATAAGAAATATGGATAATTTTGATAGAGTACCATAACTTTTGGCTCAAGAAAATTGGTTAAAACTGAAATGACTTTGGCTAGCTAAAACTATTGTTTTCCATAATCAAGTTATCATACCAGGTCCGCAATACTCACCATAACTGTGGTATTTTGCAAAAGGAAAAGGGAAAAAAAATTGCATTATTTAGTAAAGCTTGGACCATACGAATAACCAATTAAACTAATTACCATCAAAAACTCAAAACACGAAACGACCACATAAAATTTAGAAAAAAAAAAAAGCTTTGCTGAATCAAAAGATTTCCCAAGTTGAAATTTGTACAATAATGCTACAATACTCATTATTTGTTGTAATTAAATGTAATTCATGATGATATGACACGTTTTCCAGTTTGGTATGTATTATGTGGATGATTCTTTGAAGAGACCTAATGTGTGTCCCCGCTTCGATTTGAATTGATTGCAAAATATGGAGGCATGAAAATATTTGATAATGATATAGAATGGATTAGGAGATGTTTCAAACTTTCTAGGCTATCTCAGCTACGGATCACAATCTTTTTTTTTTTTAGGATTTAAGCATCTCAGCTTTAAAATTTGATATTGAATTAAGCATTCTAAAGTACTACATAATTGAATTTATCATGTCTCTGAATCTGAAATGTATGCTACATACATATCAAATTTCAGATAACAATATATATAATGTAGAGATGTCCCCGATTCAGATATCCCATGACAGTGGTAGGAGCGGATGAATCCGACGGCCATTCAAAGTGAAATCATTAACAATTTAACGTATTATTGAAACCATTAGGATTATAATTTTCAAGTAAGTTTGATGTGGTGAGAATCGTGATACCATAAGTATTTATAAACTTGGCCAATTCAATACATTCTTTAGATAATTGCAATGGGAGAAGCTCAAGAACAGAAAACAATAATTAATGTCAAGATTGAGAATTCATTACACATAACAAAAAGATGTAAAATCAGGGCTGTTGGAGAATATTGGATTTCATTACATATCATGATAGATTACATGGGGGGATATTGGGAATGGACGCAAAATCAAGAAATAAAAAAACCTTTGATGTATAACAAATAATCATTTATACTAGGTAATTGAACGTTGCAACTCAAGGCATTACCTAGAAAACATGTTTGATCTCATTAAGCAAAAGCACTGTACTGTCACACTTGTTATCAAAGGATGGATGGTGCCGTGTGGAATAATGTAAACCATGATGTAAAGAATGATGTAGATGTAGCATGATTGATTTGAACTGCTTTGACAGCAAAACCAAAATAGACTAAAATTTAAACATTCAAAAAAACTTCCTCAGTTTGTTAATCAATGTAAATAGCAATGTAAATATCCAAAAAGTTCCCCTTTAGCTTCCTTTCATGCCTAATGCTACGTGGCACAAGATCAAAGTCCGTATCGTATGCTTCAATCAACTTCCCACAACTATGTTTAAAGAATTGGCAGGCCAGATTAGATCTAGATTCTTTTGGATCAAATTTCTCTCCCATTGCATCAATTTCACCATTTATAATAAACTCAATAAACTTTATCACGAAGAGGCTGCAGTCGTGGCACAACATAAGATATATGGATAATTTTGATGGAGTATACCATAACTTTTGGCTCAAGAAAATTGGTTAAAACTGAAATGACTTTGGCTAGCTAAAACTATTGTTTTCCATAATCAAGTTATCGTACCAGGTCCGCAATACTCACCATAACTGTGGTATTTTGCAAAAGGAAAAGGGAAAAAAAAAATTACATTATTTAGTAAAGCTTGGACCATATGATTATCCAATTAAACTAATTACCATCAAAAACTCAAAACACGAAACGACCACATAAAATTTAGAAAAAAAAATGTCAGAATACAAAAACAAACACCTATATAGCGTGAATATATACAAACATATAAATACAAAGATATAGAAAGAGAAAAAAAAAAACAAAAAAGAATATGAGAAGATGATTTACAGCAGGAAAGCGGGTCCCGAGCTCCTCACGACGACAATCTATCAGCAACCTCAATCGCTCAAAGGATCAATCTGCGTTGGGGATTTTGGATTTCTTGAGATGTTTCTCAATGGAGATTATCACGAGTGAAGATGATGAGACGCAGTTTTGGGATTTTGACCTTGATACACATCTGTTGGGGGGCGTGTTTGATGCAATAAAATCAGCTTTCATTTGATTATGCTGTATGACTAAAGTGATAACATGTAATGGGCGTAATTCCCAACTTAAAAAAAAAAAAAAAAAGGTGCTGCCAGTGCATTATTCTTACCACTGGGCCATGTCCGTGGCGCACTCAAGCTTTATTCTTATCATTAGGAATGTTGGGAATAAGGATTAACTAATGAGAACTTGATATCTTTAATTGTCAACCTCATAATTCCAATTAAGGTCACTAATAACATGTATCTCTATTTTAACACCTAATCCCCAACATTTGACACTTAGTTTGGTTTCCATACTAAAAAAATCCAAGTAAACCAGAAGATAAAAAAATAGCATTACACTTCCAGACTATTGAAATCTGACATCAGTTTTTGCAAATCGAAAATTCTCACCAAAATCATTAACAAAAACAGCACTTTCTAGGCAGAATTTCAAAAAAGTACCACAATTGGAGGGAATTTGGCTCGAAAATGGAAGAAACGAGATTAAAAAAAATACAAAAATCACACCTCAAATCATTATGTGTCACTCTAACTCATCGTAAATTAAGTGCTTGGTATCATATACACACAATAAATTTAAAGATTTAAGATTTAATTGACAAACTAATAAGGTTCTAACTGGAAAAAATTAAGAACAAATGATTGCTTATTGAATTCTAAAAGCAATTATAGAAAAATAAAAAGGAAAAACCTCTTATGCTCGGACTCTTCGAAATTGACAAAATACATGTGTCAATACAATATGGGTATGTGTATGGGATATGCATCGGATCCTCCAAATTTCAATCGGACACTTCATCATTTCCGCTTCTTTCTTTTTCTTTTTCTTTTTTTTTTCTTGCCCTTTCCTTTCCTTCCCTTTTCTTCTTTCTCGTTTCTTCTCTCTATAAATTTTGGCGTTGTCGCCGAGAGGGTAGAGGAAGCGACGGTACTAGATTTTCCTTTCTTTTTCATCTTTCTTTTTTGGTTTCATTTTCTTCTTATTTTCCTTATTTTCCTCTTTGTTTCGATGGTTTAGGGTTTTTTTTTTATATAAAATAACAATGGGCTCCATATAGTGCTACTTAGTGTTTTACTAAGTCTAAATTGCAATCAAATCCCTTATTTTTTCATTTTATATAACTTCGCATAATTGAAAATTATACCCCAAAACTCATTTTCCTTTTTGTGAACAATTGATTTCGGTCTATATAAAATGATATCTTGGGTTAGTAAAAAAAATTAAAGTTTGAAAGACGTACCTACGTATCCGTGTCCGAAATTTGAACTTTTTTTTAGTCATATCCTCGTATCCTAAATTTTAGAAAATAAAAAATCCAACACTTAGATATGTACCCGTACCCAAATCTATGCATCATAGGTAAAAAATAATAACTGGACTCCTACCACTCAACTCTTGCCTGCCTACCACTTGATCATTTCTAACTGCTTGTCCCCTTCCTAACCTACCATAATAATAGAATCTGCTGCTGCACATTCTTCTCAATTCTTTCGGGCCTTTCCAGAATTGGAGGCCCATCATTACCCCAGGTTCCAAAGACACATTGTCCTCATGATGGAAGTTGGGGAAGCATTGTAGTATAAAATCAGCTGATCCCATGAAGACTTGGCTGTAGGATGATCTTTCCATTTTATCAATACTTCACCTCCGATTGTTCTCCCAAGACTTAATCGGGTTTCACATTCCCTTCTAAATTTCCATCACGATGGGATGGAAACAATTGGCTTCCTAGTTCAACCCATGCTTATCCACCTTCTTGTTGTAAGGTATTTACCATAGTTTTAAAGGAAACTCCTATCATGTGAAGCCACGTGTCTCTCTTCACTGTAAATCATGTCTTCCCCATTCTAAATCGCATGATTAGCTGCTTCGAGTCCACCTCCATATCTCCAAAACTACCCGGCCACTGTATTCCTAGTACTACATCAATATAGCCTAGCTCCAACAGCTAGAAATTTTCCACGATTGTCAATCCCTGCAACATAACTACTACCCCTTTGGAAATTCTCCATCCCTTAATGTTGGAATCTTGTTATTCAAAATCGTGCTTGGATGAATTAAAAGGATCGTGGATGGATGAATTGAAAAAAAAAAAGAAAAAATTTGTTTGGCGCCATAAAAATGTCATATGCAACCGCATAGGCCATATAGCATGCAGTCGCATAGATGCCCGTAGGGAATTTTGGGCACCAGATACCATAACTATGCAACTACATAGTTATAGCCTATGCGGCCACATAGTTCAAGTTTTTTGACCATTGGCTGGATTTTTTCAAAAAAAATTGGTGGTTTATTAGTGAATCAATGCACCTATTCACTTGAGTTTGGAACCATTTCGTATCGAATGGTTGAAAACTATAAATACATGTTAGTTTTCATCCCAAAACACAATTGAAATCATTCCATTGATCATCAAATATGTTGAAGTAATCACATTCTCAAATTTCAAATATTTCACTTTTTCAACTTGAAGAATCATTTAGCTTTTAGTGTTTTTTTCATTTAGGCTTGAAATCCTACAAACTATTTGCCAATTTTAATCCTTAAAAGTACATAGAAGGAGGCAAATATCTTTTGAGGACGACAATTTCTTTTCGTGATCAAGTCTTGTTTCTATTTCATTTTCAATTTCATCTTCTTATTCTTTTGGTTTTATTGTTGTATTCCATATAATTTATAACATTCTCAAACGATATTTCCATATTTTACTGCGATGAAAACGGAGTCTACACTTGCAACGGTCAAGATGATTAATCAAGATTTGGTACGGTTGGACAGATTTGAGGTGCAAACTTTATAAGGTGACAAGACAAACTGAAATTCTTCCTTATGGCGTTGAAGATTTTCTATGTTCTTGATCCAAAGTTGGAACATATTCCCGATGAAAACGAAGAAGACACTGATGAAATTCGTGCTGAGAGAAAGAAGCGGAAATATGATGAATTGATATCTTGTGGCCGCATTCTAAATGCGCTATTGGATCGCTTGTATGACCTTTATACCAACACTACTTTGGCAAAACAAATCTGGAATGCACTTGAGAGTAAATATAAGGCCGAAGAAGAAGGTACGGAGAAATTCCTAATTTCTAAATATTTTGATTTTAAGTTTTTGGATAACATACCATTGTTGCCTCAAGTACATGAGTTGCAAGTTATAGTCAACAAATTGAAAGCGGTGAAGATAGAACTTTCTGAAACTTTTCAAGTGGGAGCAATCATTGCTAAATTCCCGCGGTCTTGGAAAGTTATAGGGAAAAGATTCTTCACAATTTCGAAAAATTCTCTTTGGAGCAAGTACAAAAATTCCTTTGCATAGACGAAGAATCAAGGGCAAGAGATAATACCGAGAGCTCTTATAATGGCTCTTCGAAAGTCAATGCCGTGGATAATGTTGACAATTCCAACAAATATAAAAAGAAGAGAAAACCTCTTGGTCCTAAAAATGATCAAGGGAAGTTCAAAAATAAGTTCAAGGGACCTTGCTATGTTTGTGAAAAGTCGGGACACTATGCTAGAGATTGCAGGTATAGAAAATAACCAAAGAGGAAATGACAAGTGTATTTCATTGATAAAATTATCGTTACGGTGAGCGAAATCAATGCAGTCCAATGAAAAGTTTCAGGATGGTGGTATGACACCTACACAACCATCCATGTTTGCTATGAAACACTTATATGATATACACCCCCTTATAAAAAGTAGCATTTTGCAATGTCAACGTATAATAAGTAACACTAAGCCCCTGTTTGACACCCATTTTGGGTGAAAATTTTTTTGGAATAGTGATTAATGGAAGATTGTGTGATTAAAAAGTAAGGAAATTTTTGGGTTTATGTGTAATATTATTTTATTGATGGAATGTGTGGTTGAAATAAAAAAAGAGAAATAGAATGAGAAAAAAATGAGTTTCAAACAGGGGCTAAATGTTGTAACTCGAATTGCATTTGCACATAATGCCAAGTAATTCTAGTGTGTCTGATCTAGACTACAAAATACGATATCAACATGTTATCAAATATTTATAGTTAAATTGTGACTCGATGCATTTGATAATTTTATCAAATTTTAAATTGACAAAACTTAAATTTTAACGACATTTCATGAAATCCACAACTTTATCGACGCTTCAAACACATTTTATCATCTTTTATCAAAGTTTGCTAAAATATTTAAACTTTGCCCATGCATGCCAATATTTTATTGTGCCACTAGAGTTACAATCAGAACGTGATTTGCCATACATATGGCGTCGAAATTTCATAGAGGCCTTGGGGTATAGAGCATGTTTCACATAGTTTCAGAAAAAAAGGTTAATTTTTTAGTAATTTTTTTCCTTCAAAGTTGAATAACATAAGTTCAGTTTTTTTTTTCTTTTTCTTTTTTCTCCTTTAACCAAAAAAATTAGTTTCAACTTATTTACTTGCAAGTAAATTTTTTAAGCTTAGCCAAATGCTAAAATGAATACTTTAGAAATATAAGACCTACTTTATTGGACCTATTGGATTTAGATGATAAGTCTCTCTTCAAAACTTATCATGACATTGAAAATGGTCAAGAGATTCAAATGGGAAATGAAGGAAGATCAAAAGTGATTGGTAAAGGAATGTGGAAATTATCTTCACTTAGGGAAAGAAGATTACTTTGACTAATGTCCTTCATGTACCAGAAATGAATAAAAACTTATCAAGTAGAGTTTTGTTGGGAAAACCTGGAATTAAAACTGTATTTGAGTCCGAAAAACTTGTACTAACTCATAATGGGTATCTTGTTGAAAATGACTATTCTATGATGGAATGGTCAAGCTATGTACTATTGGGGATAATTCTAATAAAAACAAATTATTTTCTTATGTTGTTGACTCTTTTAATTTATAGCATGGTAGATTAGCATATATAGGAGTTAGTACCATGAAAAGAATGATTAAATGTGCTTTGATATAATGTAACATTAATAACTTAGAAAATTGTGAAACTTGTATTAAATCTAAAATGATTAAAAAGTCATTTCATAGTGTAGTAAGATCAACATGTTTGCTTGAACTCATTCATTTTGATATATGTGAATTGAATAGTATCAAACTAGAGGTAGTAATAAATATTTTATTACATTTATTGACGATTTCTCTATAAATACATATGTGTATTTGTTAAGACATAAGGATGAAGCTTGTAGTGCTTTTAAGACTTACAAAACTGAAATTGAAATTAATTAAGAATGAAACTTAAACTTTAAGAAGTGATAGAGGTGGATAATACTTCTTCAATGAATTCAATTTGTTTTGTGAACAAAATGGTATAATACATCAATGCTCTGCACCACGAACACCTGAACACAATTGTTTAGCTGAAAGGAAGAATAGGACATTCTTAGAAATGATAAATGCCATGTTATTGAATTCTGGATTGCCATATAACTTATGGTGTGAAGCCTTACTTAGTGCTTGTCATATAGTAAATAGGATTCCTTTGAAGAAGAATAAGATATCTCCATATGAAATTTGGAAATGAAGAAAACCTAATGTCAATTATTTTAAAGTATGGGGGTATCTTTCTTATTATAAGAATATGGATCCTAAGAGAACTAAATTAGGTCTTAGAGGTATAAAGTGTGCTTCTGGAATATTCTTCAAATAGCAAGGCCTATATATTGTTAAATCTAGAAACGAATGTTATAATATAATCAAGGGATGTAGAATTCTTTGAGAATGTATTGGTACCAAGAAATTCTCAAAATAAAACTTAAGTAGACATTCCAATTTCTAGAGAATCACAATGAAATACATCTACAAGAGATGTTGAAAGTAAACCTCGAATAAGTAATAGAGTTAGAAAAGAAAAAAGTTTAGAATCGGATGTATTGGATTCCCAACTTATTTCATTCTACCCAGTAGAGTGAAATATGAAGGATGTTGCAAGAACAATTCCTTTTGTTTTTCAAGTTGAAACTGATCCTAAAACCTATAAGGAAGCAATGACTTATAGAGATTGCATATTTTGGAAAGAAGCAATAAATAATGAGATGTATTCTATTATTTCAAACAATACTTGAAAAATAGTTGACTTACCAAATGGTTCTAAATCCATTGGTTGTAAATGGGTATTTAGAAGAAAATGTAATTCTGATGGAACACTCAACGCCTATAAAACTAGATTAGTAGTTAAAGGGTATTGTTAAAAAGAAGAAATAGATTATCTTGACACATATGCACCTGTGGCTAGAATAACCTCAATAAGAATCTTGTTTGCACTAGCATCTATATATGATTTACATGTTCATCAGATGGATGTCAAAACGGCATTTTTGAATGAAGATCTCGAAGATGAGGTCTATATGAAACAACCAGAAGGGTTCATTCTACCAAGAAATGAACATAAGATGTGCAAACTAATCAAATCCTTATATGGATTAAAACAAACTCCTAAAAAGTGGCACGAGAAATTTGACTTTAAAGTAATGTCAAATGGTTTTAATCATAATTCGGTAGACAAATGTCTTCACACTAAAGTAAATGATAGTGTAATTACTTTAATACGTCTATATGTTGATGATATGTTGATCATCAGCAACAACATAAACGGAATCAAAGAAATGAAGAGGCTTCTATCCTCCA
>CAIGRB010133481.1:0-11724 GCA_903798255.1 Fraxinus quadrangulata
TTTTTTTTTTTTTTTTTAGAGTGGAAAGTGAAATGGTTTGGATAGTAAGATCTCGTTCATTTAAGTAGTTGAATCGTCTTAGATTAATCGAAGGCTTGAAAACTTGTAAAGTCCTTCATAAATTTGTTTTTAAAGAAACATAATGTTTTATGAATGAAATAACATCGCATGTTTGACAATAAAACTCTTTAAACATGCATGGAACCAATAAGGTTGTGTTTCATTTAATCAAAAGTTAAAATATTAGAAAAAAAAAATTAGAAATTGTAATTTCTTTCTAATTGTGGAAATAATTATTTTGAATCTCATTACCAGGATTTATACATAAAAGATTAAAATAATTTATTTTAAATTCACATAAATTAATTATGTTCTTATTTATTTTTTTTTTACTACATTTATACAACTTAAATGTAACTGAAAATAAGTTGGATCAAATCCTATCTCAAAGTTTCCATATGATAAGAATTTTTCAAATTTATCTCTCTTTGATTAATCCAAAAATATCTCCATATGATAATAATAAATAAATGTATCTCTCTTTTATTAATCTTAAAACAATCTCACCTGATAAGAATTAATCAAAAATCTTTTTAATTAATCAAAAAATACCTCTACTGTTTGACGATCATTTTAGTGAGTTTTATTTTTGAAAAATGAGTTTTGTAATATTTTTTTGAAGAACATGATTAAAAAATAGGAAATTTTTTTATATTTACGTGCAAAATATGTTATTGTGAGAATGCGTTATTGAAAATGAGTACGAAAAAAAATTAGTTTTAATAGTTGTCAAAGAGGAGCAAAGTCTATGTCCCTTATAATTTGCAACTTATTCCTTGTTTGGTAAAGGTTAAAATCAAAATTTTTGCAGATTTTTATAAAAATTGAGGAAATATGTGATTAAAATTTTTTATTTCCTATGAAATATATAGTTAAAATTAATTATTTAATTTAATTTGGATTAAAATTTAATTTTTAAGCTGTAGGGACTTAAGTTTGACTTTAGAGTCATTGTCATGGAAAAAATGGTTGAAAAATCCCTAATTATTTTGTAAATAGAAAAGTTAGAAATTAAGAGATTCTTTAAAGTGAGTTACAGCTATGGCTGTCAGTCCGTTTATTCAAATCCTGTTGATTTTTCAAGGCAGTGAAAAGCAGATCTTGCTTATTTTTATCATTATTGATTGGAGGGAATCATGATCTATCTTTCTTTTACATTCTTCTATTATAATATAATCTATGTATTTTTTAATTATTTTTGTAATGTGGATAAAATGTAGCATGTTGAATTTAATTGAATTGTAGAATAGAGTTTGAAAATGAATTTTTGTTTATATAATTCTGTTTCGTAACAAATAAAAAGTATTGAGATAATTGAGACGAACACATTTAGCCTGCAAGCAAAATTTATAAATTGTTTACATATTATCAAATTTCATTTTAAATCATATGTTCTAACAAAGATCCATAAGTATTATTTACTTTTTTCATCACTTATTTATATCTACTTTTATAAATTAAATCGTTTATAAATTCTTTCCAAATCGAGACAATTGAATATGAGCGTCAATTTGGCTCATCGACTCGAATGGTCAGTGGCTCGACCCGGAAAAAGTTCGAGCCGAAACTCTAGCCGAACCCCTTTTTGGGACGTCGACCTGAGCTCGAGCCTCATGTCACGACTCATTGTTGACCCCATGACGAACTGAGCCTTAAAATTAAAAATGACGCATGCTGCTTTTTTGTAACAATCAGCTTGTGATAGGCCTAAAAAAATCATGAGCCTGCTTAGTTTGGCTCGACTGAGCTTGATAAGATTTGAACCTAACGTTCGGGTCGAGTCTATATTTTTTGACCGAACAGAAATTCGATACCAAAAAAAGTTCGAACAATTTTTATTTGAATCGAACTCGGGTCTCGAGTTTCGGCTTGTTGACATCCATACAACTGATCAACATAAATTGTACGGTTTGATAGTGTATTGCATTCTCTTATATAAGACGGAGTTATCTTATAATTTATAAATAATACAAGTACTTATCAAAAGGTTCATATGTTTGGATGCTATATGTTCATAAGTCCAATAAGCAAATATGTTGAGATGTCCTATCTTTGCTTACAGCTTTTTATTGTTATCAAATTACAGATATATCGAAGTTTTTTACTTTAGATTAAAGCAAAGACAGTTTTTAGGAAATTTCCATGATAAAAAGTTGGCTGGACTCACCACTTGTCGCTGTCAAATAATTTTTTCTTACACCGACCTTCAGAAAAATTCTCATACGCTCCTCCAAATCCAATTACTTTAATAATAATTATACTAATAACTATTTCTTTTTGCAGCCTTGTATCAGTTGCTGTCTCCCACGCACATTTACTCCATATATACTAATCCTGTTTTTTTTTTTTTTTTACTAATCCTGTTTTTATTTTAATCAATTAATTAATATTTAAATTTTTTGATTTCTGATTTTTTTTTCCTTCTTTAAATGCCCTATAGCCCCACTTCGTCGACTTTTTTTTTCTCGTGCCTAAGGCCTCATCGTTCTCTTGTCCCCTGTATCTGTTATCTCCGTTTCCTCTTCTCCTCTTTCTTCTTTATTTATTTATATTTTTTCTTCTATTTTGATTTGAAATCCTCTTTCTTAGAGGAGCCACATATAATTTTGTATAGCCCTTTCAGGTAATCGAACTCTCTCTCTCTCTCTCTACCTTCTTGTAGTGGAAAAGTAGGTGGTCTAGTTCTTGTTTCTGATTTTTTTTTTCAAGTTTTGTGAAAACCCAGATGAAGCTTTGCTTCAATTCATTTTTTTTCAGCTCTTTTGTTGAAAAATCTTGATTGTGAATGATTTTTATTTTTTATTTTTTTTTGGAAGAAAGACGTGTTCTTGGTGAACAAGAATTAACAATTTTGAGTTTTTTTCGCAAGTGATCTGTTCAAGCTAATTTTTCCCCTTTAAATAACCGAATTTTCATATGAAAATTTAAAATTCATGTACAGATCCGTTTAAATATCAGATCAATTTTTAATTCATAATAAAGGTAGCTGAAAATTGCCAATTATTCTCTTAATTTCCAAGAAAAGATCACTTGCTCTACATATAAAATCTAATAGTCACCAGATTTTGTTTGATCTGTTACACCTCAAACACAAGGAGAATAATTATGTAGTTTAAAAGAAAAACAAAAGTTTCGATTTTTACAACAGATCTGTATAGGGTTCTTCTAAATTAATTTAATATTATATGGATTATCAATTTTTTCTATCTTTGTCTATATGAACAAGTCCAAAATCTCCGTCGGCTAAGTTTATGAGTTTTTATCGTGCCAAGTTGGCTGGATTTTAGCTTAAAAACAAAAGTGAGAGAACAATATTTTTCTTAATATTGTGCGTTTAATTTATATGTGATATTTATGTTATTCCCATATCCAATTTCTTTGCAAAAAGTGATAGAACAATTTTTTTGTAGGTATTGTGTGTTTAATTTGTAGGTGATATTTATGGTATTCCCATATCCAATTTCTTTGCTGTTTAAAAATTCCATCTTTTGATAAATATGCAGGTGTGATATTCAGAAGTAAAAAAGAAAAAAATGAATCACTGTACAATTCAGAAGAAATCTTTTTCTGCCTGTGAAGAGATGAAGTGCAGGAAAGAGGCGGTGGTTTGCCCCAAGCCCCGTCGTGTCGGCCTGATCCAAGCTGCCACCACCTTTAATGGCCCTCCTACCGGACCCCTGAGATGGCATTCAAGGTAAATTTTGTTACTTTGCCACCCCTTTTATGATCTCTACATAATCTTGATTTATTTATTAGCCTATGCAGCTTATATTTGTTTATTGACTTGTGATTTTTTTGCGTCTGTTTAACAGCCATCAACTGGAGGCTTGTGATGCTAAGGCTGGAAATGAACTGCTGGATATCATCTTTGCTAAGGTTCATTTTCTATTTCTCTATATCGATACAAAAAAATTTCACTGATATATTTGGATCAGATGTACAGTCCCTGGAGTTTGTAAAAATCCTAGTACTTCGCTTTATGTAGAACAATTTGTTATGTGAGTAAAGTCATATATTAAGATGAAGGTCTGATTTGGCTTGCAAAATCCATCACATTAGAATAAAACTAAACAAATTCCGAGTTAGAAATACTGAATATGCAGAAAAATTTGATTTATTTGTGAAAATGATTTATATCTTGACATCTTGATTGTGAGATCTTATGGGTGTTTTGTTCTTATTTGCAGGGTGGTTTTGGTGCTGATCAATCTGTTGCACAGGTAGCCTCGTCGCCCCCATTTTTTTCAGGGTCACCGCCGAGTAGAGTATCTAACCCACTAATTCAAGATGCTCGATTTGGGGATGAGAAGGTCACTCCGGTTTCCCCACGAGCAATCCCAACCCCATCTGGGCTGGCACCGTCCCCATCCTCCACCCGTAAAGTCGGTTGTGTTCGGGCTAATTTTGGTAACAGTCCAGCTGTGAGGATCGAGGGTTTTGACTGCCTCGACAGGGATAGGCGCAACTGCAGCATCCCTGCCCTGGCTTAGAGAAATCCCTCGGAAGCTAGTACATTAAAAGAACTACTGAAGTTGAGAAAAGCTAAAGGATGAAATTGATTTAGCAGATAAGTTTTAAACATTTTGATCAAGTAAGCGGGTAATAGGGATCATTGATCATTTTGTCTCATGTAAATATATTTCAAAGTGTCTGTAACCGAAGCAACTTGTCTATGTAAGTATATGAGTTATGATTATCGACCAAAATAATTTAGGGAGTGTGAAGCTAGCCCTCTTTGCAATGGTGTAAGTAAGAGATGAAAAGAAGGAATGCTTCTGGTATTTTGCGTTCGTGCTGAGGTTCGTTTTGAAATTTCGTCAGCCTGTTTTCTGAGGAGAATTTGTAAAAAGGTTATGCTTAGTTGGGTATATCATCATCTTTTGTAGTCAAATATCCCTTTGTAAATATGAAATATTAGCACAACTTTCTACTGTATAGTACTCTGTTACATAAATGTAATGGTGTGTTGTTAATTTCTTGTGTAGCCTTCTCAGATGGTATCGTTGTATGACGGTGGTATGAATGATTATACCGTGTTCGCCATATGAATGATTATACCTTGTTCGCCATGTGAAAACCACGTGAAAGGCGAGCCTTTATATTGTTTTCTTGAACTTGCATGTGAAGTCATTTTCTTGATGGTTATGGAACTTGTGCGCTCGTATAAGATAGTACATGCATGTGTAATATGCGTATGGGCAGAGGATATGTTGATGAATTAACTTCACCTGGTTTTTCAGGTTTCGATGAGATGCTAAGGTTGCTGAGTATGGGGTGATGATTCACCGTGATGGTCCTTTAGGTGATGTAATGGCTGGTTCATAACTTGAAACCTAGCTGTGTTTGTTTTCTTACCCAATTTAGCAAGGCCGTGTATGGCCAATGGCGGAATTAAGAAAAACGGTTGATACAGTACTAACCACCATGTGTCATGGTCGGTATGGCAATGACTCGAGTTAGCTAGTGGCTAAGCAATTTGATTGGCAATATGTGGAGGAAAGAAGAAGTGAA
This sequence comes from Fraxinus quadrangulata, assembly GCA_903798255.1. Classification (NCBI taxonomy): domain Eukaryota; kingdom Viridiplantae; phylum Streptophyta; class Magnoliopsida; order Lamiales; family Oleaceae; genus Fraxinus; species Fraxinus quadrangulata. The sequence goes on from CAIGRB010133481.1 coordinate 5,572, forward strand.
TGGAAAAATAGAAAATTGAAACTAAAGAGCGTATCGTGATATCATATTGTGATGTTGAAATTGTATCGTGATATCGTATTGTGATCCAACGCTTTTTTTTTCTAGAAGTTCTTTTAAAAAAAAGCAAAAGTACAAACATAAGTTATACCAAACAGACCCCCAAACAGGTTAAGGTTTTGGATTTGATCAAATCAAATTTGATGACTATTGATATGCAGTAGAATCAAAGGGGTTGATTCAAATAAGGTGAATGCCTAACACCATATTGTATCCTTTCTGATATGCTGCACAGCATTTCCTAGCCTTTGGTTTTTAGGTTGGTGTCATTAATGGAGAATCAAATGCAATAAGAAGGAAGACTAGTAAAGGGTAAAATTCATTAATGAACCACAAAGTTGATCATAATGGGCACTGAAAATGGTAGTCTATTTTCTATTTCTTTCTTTTGTATCATCAAATGTAGGGTAAAATTCATTAATGAACCACAAAGTTGATCATAATGGGCACTGAAAATGGTAGTCTATTTTCTTTCTTTTGTATCATCAAATGTAGGGTAAAATTCATTAATGAACCACAAAGTAATGATCCTAATGTTATTGGAGAAATAGCTTTTCGTACCATTGCACATGGGCGATGAATCCTCATAGATTAATACCGAAGTACAATTTAGTTATGCTCACCTATCTCACCCTCTAAATTTCAATGGCATTAATTAATAAGTTATCATACCGTTGACATGTTTTCAGTTCGATTTTTTCTTTTGTTTTTGCCTTTTCGGAATAACATTTACATTTAATAATGAATCGATATTTAAACCAACGTTTTGAGTTTAATGTTATTTACAAGAGGGATTACAATCTGCTTAGTATCAACTAACAAGATTTAATACGATAAAAGCCATTAATTATTGTATTATTTAAAACTTAAATTCATTCAACCAAATTTGAATATTTTGGATACATAATTACAAAAATAACGCATTGTTAACGTATTGTAGCATGGATGATGGATCCTCTGTAAGCTATCCATCGAAATAATCATGACAGTCCAATCATGATTTTCCTCTATATTTTTATATGAAAGTAAAAAATACTGTTGGGCCAGGTGTCTCCGATTCAGTCTGAGATGTGGTAGGCCTATGTTCAAAAGGTCCAACCCTACGTTTGGAAATGTGTTTTATTGCGGAAATTAGGCCCATACAACCTAAAAGTTTTTGAGAAATACATCCTCATTTGGAAAAATTGAACCATACACTTCTTTATAAATTATTAAACTCTCCAGGGGCAAAAAAACTAAAATGCATTTTGCACGAAAACAAACCATAATTCTCTCAGCCCATTTAGGTGATTTGGGTTTGACAACGATATCCTCAAAATTATTTTGAAATTATTACAATCCATTAAGCAGGCCGAGAATATGCCTCGAACAAACAAAATGCCCACGTGATCGTCGAAACTTGTAAAAATGCTCTTATCACCGTGCACACTAATTTTCTAAATTAATCCACCGTTGCTACGGACCTCTATATAGCAAAACTGAAAAGTTAAAATGTATCAACACAAATTTGCATAAAAATGAAACAAATGAAAATGGAGAGGCAAAAGAGCAACCTCAGAAATTGAACAAAGGCGGCGACACCCACAAAACCTATAAAGAAGGGTTTGAGAACGGTGACAGTGACATTGAAAGAGGCAGTGGTGAAGTCGATGGAAGAACGAAATGAGGCTAAAGAAAGTGATCAGGTGCCGATGGGGGATGAGATGATGGAATGGGAAAGTTGGTGGAGTGCAGTGGATGAGCACATGTCATGGGCTACGTGTTGGTGTCCCTTCGGGGATATCGGGTTAATGGGGGATGCTTATAATGAATTGTATAACGATATTTTATAGGATGATGATATTTGGGACTTGAAGGGATGTGAGTTTAACATTCGAAATCCATGAATAATAGAACTTTTGTACAATTTTATGTTACAGGATCCAAATCAATGGAAGTTATGATTAATTTTCTCGAGCTAATAGAAATGTTGTTCTATTGCACGTCTCGGTGGCACTAATTTGCTTTCTACAACCTGTTTTTAAAAATTGTGCACAATTTCAAGTCTTTGACGATTTCGATCAGAGCTTGAGACCCCACTAATCCTTTACCACTAAGTGAATCCATGCGCAAAAGAATTTTTGAGTTAGATTCTTCATTTGCAAAACAATTTTCACACTAATTGTAAATTGAAAAGACATCAATTAACAAATTTATTTTTCAGAGATAGTTAACGAGTATAGAGAGTAATAAAGTTACACTCACATGACCGACGATCGTGACAATATTGTCCTTCTGTATCACATGACAAGTTTAAGCGTGTGTTTAATGGATATTATTGATAAAAAAATATATTTTAAATAGTTATGAGATGAGAAATATGTGGTTAAAAAGTAAGAAAAAATTATCGATGTGATCTAAAATATTATTAATGAAGAATGTGTTGTTGAAAATGAGTTTTGAATCAATATACTTTTAAAGAATGTGTATCAAATATGGACTAAATTCACAAATCATGAATCCCTTAAAAATCATCTGCTCAAGTTGTTGGGCTAGAAAAGTCAAGATTGAGCTACAAAAAAGATCACCGTGCAGCTACATAAAATTAACATGATATCTATGTAGCTTGAATGAAAATAGAAGCCAATCAATCTAAAATGTCCAATCCGCTCAACGAGATAGACCTAGAATAACGCATTACTCGAAGTCCAACAATGCATGTTAAACCATAAGTATCTAGGGATGCGTGGACACATTATTTAGCACATACGTACATCTAGACACTAAAAATACCCGGATATTATTCACCCTACGATAAACTGCTATTGTTATTAAAATATACCGCTCTCGCTCCCAACTTCCTATAGTGGACTACCTCAGTATTTTCTCAGAAATCTCTATAGGTTTTAGGTTTTGTTAACCATATACTAGAGTTTGTTGGATGAATTGTCAATGCAATAGATTGGCACTTGTGAAAGATAGAACTAAATCTAGCCCCAAAGCCAACATTGTAAACCACTTTCCAACAATAACGAATCATACGTTATGTACACACCACCAACTACGTGGAAAATCATATGGAAATTTTGAGCCAAACGGTTAAAGCTTTAACTAAATGATACCATAAGTGTGGTGTTGCAAGGGTTTGAACTATGAAAGTGACCTGAATTAAGTGAGGCACATGAGGGAGTCGTACCAATAGCTTAATTCTCAAGGCCGATTACATTAAGAATTTCATTTCAAATGAGAAAATTAAACAGCTAAAATAGAGATCTAACTACCTCAAAGAAGGCCAAGCTCAATTTAAAGACCATGCGATCAAGGTAGAGTCACATTTTTATAAGAACATCTCCAAAAGACTCTTCATTTAAAAAAAAAACATATTCTATCATTTGGAAAACATTTATAAATTTAAAGTTAAAAGTGTGAAATATTCCAACAAACTCTTTATATTTAACACTTGATTTTACTATTCCCAAAAACTATTTATTATTTTTCCTTATCTTTTATTTTAACTAACATTAAAAGATATATAAAACAACATGATATAAAATATACGAGAATAAAGAAAAAACGAGAGTAATATTTCTTTCTTGCTATTTGTCGAATTAATTATTGTTAATGAGGCTTGGTGCTAATTTTTTAAGGGTAGACTTGGAGTTTTGGATGGAGACGGCATTGTTCAGAAAAAAAAAAATACGTAGGCATTTAACTCTCATTTTATAAAACTCATTTTTCATCAAACTCATTTTCAACAATACATTCTCCAAATAAAATAATTTGTACCTAAATTCAAAACATTATCTATTTTTTGCCACATAATCTCCAAAAAAAATTGTTTTTCACAAAATTTATTTTGAAAAATCCTCTACCAAGCAGGGACTTAAAATATCTTTATAATTTAAAGCTTGTGCAACCAAACAGGCACAATTTGCATATTATTGAATTTTCATTGTTTTCTAGACCATTAAAACTATTGAATGCGAACTTGAAAGATGGCATCATGTGCCTTCTTATTTCTGAAGTCAAATATATTATTATGATTTCCAAGTAGGGCTTCTCTTCTTTCGAGAGTATTCATATTTGACTCACAGCTACTTGTAAGCTGTAAGTTCACTTGTTCACGAAGAGTATGTTTGACTTAACTAAAAAAAATATAAATTAAAATTAATAGTTAATTTTAATAACATGCATTTTCAACAGGCTCTCTATTTTTAAAGAGTATATTATATCATTTGGAGAGCATCTATAAATTTATAGAATTAAAATTTTGAAGTATTCCAACAAGCTCTTTAAACTTAACACTTAATTTTACTACTTCCAAAAAATATTTATTATTTTTCTTTATCTTTTATTTTAACTATTTTTTTTAAGATTATTTTATTGTTTTCCTACATTGAAAATTGAAACACTTTGAATGTATTTAATTATAGAGAGTGAGTTTGGTTATCTAAATTTAGATAGTCAAACCCACAATCTAAATTAAAATGTTAATTTAAAGAGTCTTTTGGAGTATGATTTTAAATGTTGACTCTTTAAAATAGAAAGCATTTCATATTTAAATAGTCTTTTGAAAATGCTCTAAGCTGTTAGAATGCCCATCTACCTATTAAATTTACAATATCATTACATTTACATCCTGATTTACATCATACCTTATCGAATTTACACTTAATACAATTTCACATAATCTTTAACATCTCACACATTTAATCCAACCATTATAACACTTCCACATCATCAAATTGTCAATTAATATGTAAATGGAGTTGTACAAATAGTTTAATTCTTAAATTTAAGTTGCCTAATATCTAAAAGTACATAGAGGAGACTCATTGACCATATCTACCATCATGGAACTACATGAAGCCTCCAATGAAAAATGTGTTAAAGAGTTTTATCATTATTTTTAATGGGTGAAACCAAAAGGTAGTACTTAAACTAGAAAGATAAAGATAGTAGATAAAGATAGTAAACAATTACAATAAAACCTCCATAAAATAATATAGTTAGGACCGCAAAAATGTTTTATTTTAAAGAGATTATTAATTTATTGATAAATGAATAATTTATTAATTTATCGAGTATTTTATATTTTTATAACTTGTATTATATTTTACCATAATAAGAAAAAAATATTTAATGTGGTGAAAATTAAATAGGAGACATTAATGTACATGCATTAATTTCAAAGTTCAATGTAAATTAATGTACTTGCATTGGCTTCAAAAAGAAGTGAATTAAAAAAATATTGTAAAAATAAAAGTTTTTTAACTTGTATCATGATGAACTTTTATGAATTTAAAGAGTTATAATTTATATATTTGTTGAGCCTTAAAGGATCTCAAAATAAATTATTATTTTATGCATTTAGCGATGTTATTAATTTAGTACACTGACCCATATTTTATTATTTAAGCGAGATTATTAATTTATCGAACATTTATTTACAATTTTATAGCATAGACAAAAAGGACTAAAATGCATGAAATTAAGAACAATCAAGTGTTACATGTGCATTAATTTTTACATTAAATTTGATATCTTTTGATATGGAATTCATCATATTCATTGATTTTTATAACATTCTTTCACATCAGTGATCAAATTTTTGACACATACGAGTATGTAAAAAAGTTCCTTAATTGAATTAACTATTAAGAAACAACCCCCCAACCCAAAAAAAAAAAAAATTTGAAATTGCTTTACTTACATAGTCACATTTTCAACCAATCTCACATTGACACATGTAGTCAAAGATAAATATAGTAAGAGTCACATTTCATTTACTGTATGAATAATGATATTCATTATCATGAGATTGAGTCCCAATCTACGTGACAGTTACTTGTTATTAAATGATAAATTTTTTTATATACAAAATTACATGACTTATTTAATTGAGTTTATTTTTAATGTCATGTAATTACTCCATAAATTGGAACTCAATCCGATGAATAGCATTATTCATACAGTAAACATAGCCTGCTCAAATTCCCGTTCATTTGACCTGCGCTTGTAATTCTCCACTGTAAGTCACGTGGGCCACAGACTTCGACAACTTTCACCGCCTCGATGCTTTTGATTTGATTTTTATTTTCTTTTCCCACTTTTTGC
>CAIGRB010133481.1:20268-46270 GCA_903798255.1 Fraxinus quadrangulata
TTCTTAAAAAAAAAAAAAAAAATACAAAATCTATTTTTCCAAAAAGGTAAATGGCAAAAATCTTCCCCTAACCTTTGCCCGTATTGCAAAATACCCTATATTCTTTTATTTTGTCCATAACACCCCCTATATGACTTTTTTCATTCGTAATACAACATTTTCTTCTATTTTCTCAATAAAACCTTGTGCTCGATGATCAGAATCCCGATGTTGAAGATGGAAATCTCAGTTTCAAGCATCCCCATCAAAATGATGAACAAATCGATGCAAAAATTGATTCAAGGTGGTGGGAGGAGGTTGAAGAAGATGGGGTAGGTGGGAGAGAGATTTTTTACTTTTAATTTAAAATTTTTAATTATGTATTTAGGACTTGTTTACACTTTTTTGAAAATTTTGAAACTATGATTGCAATTAATTCTTTACTTTTTTTTCTTCTTATATAATCATCATTTCACAAGGTCTTATTGAGAAAATGGATAAAAATATTGTATTCCATATGAAAAAGGTCATATAGTGGAATATTCGTCAAAATGAAATGATAGGGGATATTCCGCAATAGGGATAAAGATTAGGAGGTTTTGTTCATTTGCCCTTTCCAAAAAATAGGGCTCAAACAAACCCCAAGACTTTATATATTCAATCTTACAAGGTGCTTCATAAAGAAAAATAGTCAAAACTCTTATATATTGTTTATTTAAAAGGAGCTAGAGTTGAGATATTACGATAGATGAGCGAGTTTAAGGTGGGCGACCCATGATTAGATGAGGAGAGAGGGGGCTGCTTGTGTTTTGTGGCGTCAACTATCATTGTTGCAACAGTTGTTGGTACAAGGTCGGACAATTGGGATCGAGAGTAGATACCTAGTTAGAATTGCGCTTTGATATGTTGAGAATATAATACTTTAGGTCATTAACAATTAGGTCTTGTTGCATGGAAAAAAAACACATGCAATTGTGGGAAGTATTTAGCATATCTTTGTACAATATACACATCAATGACATGAGACTAACATTTTACAATGCTAAAACTCTCTTAATTATATGATTTATGTGAATGTTGGATAATTTAATAATTATTATTCCAAGATAGTTTTATGGATGTTACATTGATATAACAATTCCTTAGACATGTCTCCCACACTTCACTTCACATCACTTCTTTCATTTGTTTTTTTCCCATTGCTAACTATGCTTCTTTTTACACTATTGGACGAAAGCAAAATCTTTGAGGCAAAAGGAAGATGTCAAATTGGTACATAGCAAAAACCAAAGCTGCATTTATTTTTAATTACATTTCGAATAATGAGAAACAATAGGGTATGTTATTCACGGCCTTCGTATGGTTAAAAAGAGTTACATTTGATTAAATTTGTTAGGCGTTCTATTTAATTTATCACGATCATTGTGCCATTTCAATTACTAATTTTCGTTGCATGTCACTATTAATTTATTTTTGTGCTTTTATTAATTGTGACATCTTCAAAAAGCACCATGATCCTAATAAATTTGGTCATGATACGTTTCTAACATGTTTTATTATTCATTTGAGCAATAGAAGATTCACTTTCTTTCTTTCTTTATTATTATTTTTTTTGTTTCAACTATAAATACTTAAATTTTTTTTCTCTTTAATAATTAATTTTTTAAATAAAATAATTTTAACTATATGTCCTAATATATAGATGATTTGCTGAACTACTTTTGATGATGGGATATGGTGTGAAGATTGTTATCAAGTTAGAGATAGTTTTTGTGTAAAGGTGTTTTAATTGTGTTATAAATCTTCTTCCTTTTCTAAATGGGAAAAAAATCAATTCAGTGATTTAATATACACCAAATCACAACTTGAGTATATAGTTTGAAACTCCAAAAGTCAGGTGTGTATATATATTATCCCTTTTTTACAATTAAGCGTACTTTCCTTCTATAATAGGATTCCCTACAATACAAATTCAATTCCCAAAATTACAAATTCATAGAATTTCAATTTTCCGTGACACATATCATCTTTCAGTCATCATCAGAGAAGACAAAGTAGGTAACCATTTCGACTGATTTTTGTCACAAATTGAACGTTTTCAACACAAACTAATGTTTCTCGTCACAGATTTTCGAATAAATCTGATGTACTGAAAATGGATTCCCATTGCCGAAGAAGACAATCCAAGTAATAATCCGATAATTTTGGTCACGAATTGAATGTTCAAATCAAAATTGAAGATTCCAGTCACAATTTTTATTTTATTTATGATCTAACTAATATTGCAGATTCACCAAAAAAATCCGAAAAATTTGATCGTAGCAAGATAAGAGATTTCAGGTAACCGCTTTTAATATTGTGGTCACGAATTGAATACTCAAATTACGAATTGATTTTTCTTGTCACGGGTTTAGCAGAAAAAATTAATTCAAGCCACATAAGACTTGATTATCGTCAGAGAATAAATTCCAGGTAAACGCTTCAAATATTTTGGTCACAAATTAAATACTCTAGTCACGACAGCATTTTTCTTGTTACAGGCTCAACATAAACTCTAATTTACATGCAACAGAAATTCTGATCGGCACCGGAGAAGATATTCTAGGTAACCATTCCAAATATTTTGGTCACAACACGAATGTTCTGATCTTGAATTGATTTTTCTCGTTACCTGTTATTGTGCGGAAAAGCTAAAACTGAAATTAGTCAGATAAATATAATACTGATTGATATAATTACATAATTTTGTTTTATGACTTGCTGTCTGTAAATATGACTTATGTGTGTACTATATATAATGAAATATGAAGGAAAATTATGTGAACTATATAGAATGAAATGCGACCTATGTTTCACATATTGTGACTTACATTTAGTCATATGTGACTTTTTTAAAAATGTTACATGTATTTTATTATTGTTATTTCTGTAATAACTCTGTGAATTGTATTATTTTCATCATGATACCAATATTGATATTATTTTTTAATCTACAGAAATGGTGTACGTGCACGTATGTTTGTTGAAGAGATCATTTGGAGAAGGGAAACCAATAATCAAATGTGGACGTGTGGAGGACATAGACACAACCGCGGGAGATGCTCATGTTTGGTCCTATTAATTGCAATTAAATGTGTCCATTGTCTTTTCAATTGTGCTATTGAAATGTAACCTCTATATAGTTGTGTCTTAATAGTAAATAAGCAACATTTGACAAATACTTGTGATATGTGGAGTGTGACATATATATGTGACCATCTATACCCCATACACTATGAACTGTGACGTGTTTATTATAACCTGTGACCTTTTCCAAAAGATCTGTGTCATGTGTGCTATGACATGTCACCTATGGTATATGACAATTACTTAGACATATATGCCATAAGTGTCTGATATCACGTAGAGATCAAAAACCTATGCTATGACATGCGATCTATGGGATGTAGTCATGAGACCAAAGACATCAAACAATTTACTAGGAGAATAATGGTAGACATCAGAAAAACAAAACAGTTATGGTTGCAACCACAACACATTAGACATGTACATACAAATTTGTGACATTTCCATCAAATCTTTGACCCCTGCAATAATATGTAACGAAAAAACGATGTATTATTAAGTGAAACATATTGCATTCATGATTTGAAAATCAGATCTTACACCCGCATGTTAATATTCATTAAAATCATTTACATTGAATATAAAATATTAAAAGAGACAAATATTTGAAATGCAATATTCATAAAAGTTACAAATCCTATTATCAACTTCATTTACAAATGTAATTTCAAGTTCCACTCTATAACAATCCCCTCTCCTCCACCTCAAAAGAAAGTAGTGAATCAACTGTGGTTGAATCACAATTTCTTGGCCATCTAGGAAATGGACAAAGCATATTCCCATCAATATACGTGTTCATGCTTGATTTAAATTTGTTTTGATGGTGATAAGAACACCTTTTGTCACTAAAGTTGTAATCTTACTTGGAAACCAACTATCTTCTAATATTATGTATTTCCAAACCTGCATCATGTATTTGAAATAACACAATGTTAAATGCTTGTATAGAATGACACAGTAAATATGAATCACATATAGAGAAAAAGATACAAAATGTTTAAAATCAGGTCACATATATATAATGTTTTCAATCGGTCACACATATGTACTCTTGTGCAATCAAATCACAAATTGGAAAGGAAACTAAATCAAGCCACACACACAAATATATATATATAGAGGAAACTAAATCAAGCCACACACATATACAAATATATATGTCACATGTAGACTCTTTATCTTTAGGTCACATATCATTTATAAAAAAAATTGTTCAGGGGAGCCATAAATTTATAAAACTTGTTCTTCATACTATCTGTTCATTTCAAGTGCTATATACAAAACATAAACGCAAATTACTATTAAAACAATTTGAGTAGAATAAGACACTTGCTAAAAATTTGACGTAAATTCATAAGTTTGGACATTTACACATTCAACAAGAAAACAAAACAAAATTTACAAATGCTATTACATTATTTGTATTTATGAAACCTCTTTTTTTAATTCCCACTCCTTTATTTTATTTATTTCCAAATAATAAATAAATCAAGTAAATAAACTTGCAGAAAACTAATAAAACATGTTGCCCCCAACCCACCCGTGTATTAGAAAATTTCACTGCCACCCTACCATATTCTTTATACACCTTCAGCATTTCTGTTCCACTCCTAGAAGCTCATCCCACTTGCCTGAATTTTAACAACTTATCCTTCGTTTTCTCTCTATATATCTATATCTTTCTCTCTAAATAGCTCACTGAAATCTCAACATGGTCACATGGATAAAATAATACACAATGATTAAAATCAGGTCACATATAGTGTTTTCAATTGATACATATATTTACTCCTAAGCAATCAAGTCACATATTGGAAATGAAACTAAATCAGGTCACATATATTATATTTGTATATAATCACGAGAATGAGGTCACAGACATAGAGAATGGTATGCATTCAAGTCACATATTCAATAAAACCTTGGTCACATTCGAATATCATGGTCACACGTGAGCTTTTTATCTTTAGGACACATATCATTCATAAAACAAAAAAAAAAAAAAAATCAATTTCCATAAAACAAAGATTCAAATAGAAATCATAACCCATTCCAATCACTAATGAAATTGAACCGAATAAAGGACACAAATGTCCAATACATCTTCAATACTTCTTATCCATCAATTTTTGAATACATACATATAACTCAAATTTTTAAATAAAATCTAAATTACCTTGTTCAAGGGCACTTTTTGCTCGATCACATACGACCTCTGCTTTTTCGATGGGGTTAGTTTGGAACTCAAGCTCTCCTCAGTCTTCCTCTTACTTCTTTGTAATGTGTCTTCTATCTTGATTTCCTTTTTTGCACCCTTCACTTTTGCCATTTTATTTCGACTTCAGGTTCTTCGATTTTCACAAGATAATGGAAGAAATGATGAATGGAAGAGATAATGTCAATAATTTAGTGATGAGAAGTATAAAATACAGTTGAAATGGCTGGAATAAGGAGCAAACTCAACGGTGATATCGTGTGGAATTGTGGGGGAGTAGTTTGAGAGATAAGAGATTCAGAAAATAATGCAAGTTAAAATAATAAGTAATTCGAATTACGATATTTAAAGAAACGCGCCTTATGTATTTTACATACTTAATATTTAATTATTAGCCGCAATTAAAATAATAAATATTTAACTATTAGTTCAATACCTAATTTCTGATTATAAAACCTTCTCACCTTAAATTTTGGACCGTAAATTTGAAATGCTTGAAATCGTGTAATTTCCACTTCTAAATTTCGGAAAATAATGATGGCCCATTTATAAGCCTTATGCAGTGCACATAGTGACATGGCACAAACTCATCAAGTTGTTGGATTAAGGATTTGAATGTTGTAGGCTTCTTGAAAATAGATTTTGTAAAAAAAAAAACTGCACCAAATAAGAGCTAGTATAAAAATGGCATCGAAATATGTACATAAAATTATTATTTAAAAAACGATTTTAACAATTCTCAAAATTCACCCAAACAGACAAGTTAAACTAGGTTTGTAATAAATAAGTTTGTACAAACATATGTAAAAATTTTCCCCCGTTGATGTGATGAGATCAAGGCGATGCTTATGCATATATTTTCGATATATTCTACGTGTACTATTCATTCGTTGGAGAATTCTTTATAGACACCACAACAAGATTCCCGGCAAGAAGAATCTACCAGCCTCCATCCTACATCTCACCCTTCATGAATTTTAAGTACCACTCTTCAAGCTGGTGCTCAAGGGAAAAGAAGTAAAAATAAAAATAAAAATGATTGGTCAATGATAATAGCTTATCATTTCGAACGTCTTAATTAATAATTAGTTATGTCCTACCATGTGATACAATTTGGCATTTACTGATGATTTTGTTTTGGATTTGAAATTTGTTAATCTAGTCAAATAAGAGAAATCAAAATTTTACTTGCTCAAATGATGATTAAGGTGAAGCATATAATGAAATAAGATCCCATCCTACTAAATAAAAAATAAAAAATAAAATTAACTTTTAGATTTTGTATTTCCCCATATTAACATCTCACGACGTAGCGCTAGGGACATAATTTGGTCAAGGGAAAATTGCAGTAGCAATACCTAATCTTTTACTTTTTTTTTTGCAGAACTTTACCATAACTTTCAATTTGTACTAACGAAAGTCCCCAACTTTCCATAAATTAATAGTTGGAGTTCAAATGGATGGAAATAATTCATTTGATCATTAGTAAACTAGAGAAGTTGATTTTGACCAAATTTTAATATGGTAAAATATTAATTTTTCAATTTTAATATAAAAAAATAAAAATAAAACAGCCTCTTCGTATCTATTTCTTCCCACCCTATCCACCCCCACCTACGCAAAAATGGGGAAAACCCATCCCACTACTCATCGTTGGTCGTGCTACCACGGTTCATTTCATCTCCACGTTTCTCAAGCTCTCACTTTTCTCACCATCGTTCACTTCATCTCCCTCATTATAGCTCTAAATTTTCACATTTATCGACCTTCCAGCTCATTAATCAGCCACAAAATTGTTATGAAAACTGAAAATTTCTCTCAAAAAACAATTGAAAATTCACCCCAAACCAAATATTCGTAGAATTATAAATAGATAACTAACCGACAAATGAGGAGCACTTGCATAATCATCTAGTAAAACCATGGACCGTGGAGAATATCAACTCCACGTTTGTGCACAATACAAGGTCCATGAATCGCTGTCGAGAATGTCGTCGTGACTAGTTGTCGTAACTCTCCACATTCTTAAGCCTTAACAATATTAAAAATTCGAAAACTCCAACATTTTGAAAAAAATCCAAAACGAAGGATAAAAATAAATGCTTCGACTTCAAGTCTCTTTCGAAGAACCCCAAAAAAATCTTAATTTTTGGTTTCACTTTTGGGATTTTATTACCATTTTTTATACAGTCCAAAATATCACGTTTTCGAAGTTGAAGCTATTGCCTTTGGACAAATCCCGGTCCGGGCGGGAGTGGGAAAGGAGGAGGAGGAGGAGGGTGGATGGTAGTGGTTTTTTATTTTCATTTTTGATTTAGGGGTGCCGTCCGCCGGCCTTTTTGTTTTTTCATGGGGTGGTGTTGGAGGTGAGATAGATTTCTTTCTTTCTTTTTTTTGTTTTTAATTTTATTATTTTAATTGTCAATATTTGGAAATATGTAAAGTTACCATTTTACCTTTTTCAATTTGGCAAAAATTGTTCGAAGTCCACTTTTCTTGTTCAACTAACGGTCAAATCCATTAATTTGGACCTCGGTTGCTAATTTATGAAAGATTAAGGACCTTCGTGAGTACAAATTGAAGATTCGAATAAAGTCGGTAAAAAAGAAAAAAATTAGGGACCTGCTGAAATTTTCCCTTGGTAAATGTGGTAACACGGTTTTTTATTCAAAGATTATTGCTCTGTTTAATCAAATTTGGTCTAAACGACATTTCCACAACATGAAAACACTGCTAGTCTGATATATGTTCCTATCAGTGGGTCCCTCTGTTGCATGAATGACTACTCTCCTTCTCTCTCTATATGTAGCGTGTAATGTAAAAAACAAAGCCGTCAATTCACAATACTTGTGCTGGTGTATGTGAGAATATACAGAGAGAATTTGAATTGGGACGAAGGGTAGGAATTTCAACAGAAAGACCAAAACTTGTCCAAACTCGCCGGAAAAACAAGAAAGATTATACTCATTATAGGTTTTCTTGATCTTTATGTGGGTTCTCCGGCGATGTCATTTTCCGGCGTAAGAAGAAGAGTTATGGCGCTGCTCATCATCTCACTGCTGCAAATTTGGTTCTACACTGAAATCAAAGTTGGGGCTATCAGAATATTGCAAGAACGTGCAGCGTTAGAGGAAATACTGAGCCAAACAATGGAATCTACCAAAAATCAAACAGAAATTTTTCGCCGGTACTTCAACGGCAGAGTTTCCAGTCAAAATGGTAGATTTTTTGACAGTCAAAGGAGAATACCCAACTGCCCAGATCCTCTTCACAACAAGTAGATTAATCTGTTCTTTAATTTAATTAAGGTATATTTTTTTTTAGATTTTATCCAAAATACCCACGAATTTCTTATATTAATTACAGTATAATAATTTTTATTGTTCAGTAATTTGAAAGGGGTAAACCGTGGCTATTTTGGTACTTGAAAGACTTTCTTCAATGCTTCAAAGATCAACGAAAAAAACTAAACGAATCGTTGTTTGATAAAAAAAAAAAGGGATATATTTTTCAATTTTCCGCCATCGTTACTGTAATTTTTCTTGGTCAGTCTTCCAGATGCCCATTGGAGCCAAGTCGAACATCTAAAAGCTTAATTGTAAGTCTTCTCAGCTTATTTGCTGGTTGATTCGCAACTAGGGGATCTGATATCACGTTAATTATATAAAATAAACAAATTTATTTATTAAAATTTTGTGTTTTAAGATTTTTTATGCAAAAAGGCAGTTAATTTATCAGTAATTTATTAGCGAATCGTGCTTGGTGTTCACCTCAATGTAAACTTTGCCCACGGCAAACTGTCATTTGACAGTTTTAAAAAAATTAAAATCCGTCCAATTATTATTTGACAACCATGCAAGTGTCGAGTGTATAAATTGGATGTACAAATGGCGAAGAACTTTCTTACCATACTTCAGGTGTAAAACCTATTTGATTTCACGATTAAAGCGAAATTTAGGACTCGTTTTGTTTGTATTTCAATTTTTGGTATTTAGTTTATTTTTAGGTGTCTGTTTCGATGGTTTAAGATTGCTAAAATGCACTTAGTTTATCATTCTCAGAAATTATTTCTTAAAACAGAAAATATGAAAACATCTTTTAGTTTTGAAATTTTTAGAAATTATTTATCGATATTTTATTTCATAAAATTTGAATACTCAATAAAATAGAACAAATTTATATTAATATATTCACAAGTAATATATACATTTTAAATTTAGTGAATCTTACAATATATTTTTTTTTCGTTTCAAAAGTAAAATAAAAATAAATAATAAATTAAGTTGACAAAAAATAAAAATTAATGACGTTAACTCATAATTTTTATCCATAATCATTTAATCATATTTTTATTAGAATTTTTTAGGTAAATAACCATTAAGAGTTTGAATTATTTTTTAAAAATTTTATTTTTCTTGAATTTATATAATTGTATTTTTTATAATTTTCGATTTTTTTTAAATTTTATTTTTGATATATCAAATTTTGATTTCTCTTGAATTTTCTGAATTGTTTTTAAAATTTTTTTTTTAGATTTTTTTTTTAATTTTTAGAGTTTTATTTAAATAGAATCTTAAACGCTTGTTTTTTATATTTTGAGTGTTCCGAGAGTTTTCAAGAAAACATTCAAAACTTGTCAAAATGTGTTTTAAGTTTTATGTTATAAATTTAACTTTGTTTTTGGGAAGGCATTTTGAAAAATATTATACCGTATATGTTTCAAATATTTTGTAAAACGAAATATTTAAAATTGAAAAGAGTTTGAAAATAGCACATAAAATGCGCCTTTCATAAATCATTGCCTTTGTAGATTGAAATCTAATGAAGATTGAACTTTCCGAAGCAATTATTTTGTTACGGGGAATTTACTATTTAGACTGATTCATTTCCGGAATTGCTTCAAGCAGTTTCTATATTGGCAAAGAACTAAAACTACTAAAAGCAATTAAATCCTATAACTAATAACACACACAAATGGGAGCCTCCGACTTCACCAATTTTTCACATTAATTATAGGGATAATTGCATCAAGAGCTCCAAATCTTTGAAATTTAGCAGACTTTCCTTCAAACTTTTGATTTGTTATAGCCGTCACCCCTAATATTTTAAAATGTTGCAGGTGAAACCCCTTTAGTCAATTTTTATCCATAATTCTGCCAGTTGACCAAAAATTTAACTTTGACCATATTTTTAAATAAAAAATAGGTAAAAGAGTAAATTTTCATTTATCATATTAAATAATTAAATAAAAAAATAAGAAACAAAAACACACACACACACACATTGGTGTCTTCTTCCTCTCAACCCTCACCTATCCCCACCTCAAACCCAAAATCCACATCCTCCACCACCACCACCGCAAATTCAAAAAATCCTTATATCACCCTTATATGCACCATTGATTCATCTAAACTGAAAGTTTTAAATTATATAGACCCACGTGCAGAATTATACAATTAAAAGCAACACGTCACTTTTTAATTGTTACTAGATGATTAGATCAAACAAGTCAATTTATCTTAAATTTGAATACCACAATAAAAAATTAAAGCAGTAAAGAACATCAAAGATGATCACAGAGAAACCTTTACTGGGTAAAAATTTCGGATATTTTGCCTGTCAATAATCACTATAAATCGAAGCAAACTTACAGTATGATCCAAACTCGTCTACCCCGTAGAATTTCTGATCTCAATTCCTGCAGTCTCTCTTGATCCTACTGGAGGTGTGCTCCTTTAAAACAAATCCTGACTCCTGGTTTATACATTAGCCCTCCTAAACTACATGCTCCCGACGCCAGATCCCGATTCCCAGTATCTCACCTTAATCCTCTTGAATTTGTGCTTTTGCAACAGCTCCCAATCCCTAGTATCGATTTATCTCCGGTGAATTAAATGGTTTGATATTTGATCAAAAGATCTTGTGTGTTTTGATATGTGGTTTAATATGAAACAATATGGTTAAATCAATAAATCAAAATTTTGGATGGAAAATATAATTCAACATACTTTTAGACGTTTATAGGGTAGGATATATATAAGGAAAAGCATTTGTGATAAAAATGGATTGAAAAACCAAGTGTTTGAAGCAAAACAGAATTCTAAACGTCGACTCGTCAGCCGAGCCAGTGACGACGAGCAGCTGCTGAGCAATCTTAAGTATATTTATCATAACTTTCTCTCCCAATATTCGATTGAGGTAATTAAAAATGCGTTGAAAAGCTAATTCAAAGGGCTACAATTATTCTAGAAATAGCCTTATCCAAATTTCAATTTTTTCTATGTGAAAAATGCGTCAAAAATTGCGACTAAGAATTTGGTGCATAACTTGTACGACTATTTGGCACTATTTGGACTTCTAAATGCATGTCAATGATCATATATGATAATTTTGAACTCCTTCAAGGACTATACTACCAACCCAATTCTTTTGACTTTAATTAGGATTCTATAATTCATATTTTGACTTTGATTACAACTCGATAAATTCCTAATACAATTTAACTAGAACTTGATTTTGACTAAGAAATTGCCAATTATAATTTGGACTTAACATAAATAAACACAGAAAGAAACCAAATCAAGAGAAGGAAATTCAAATCAAATTAGCAAACCCAAAACCCACTGTCGATCCAAAACCATTTTTAGGTTGCAGATGCAGTTGACTATCTTCATTCGGGCAAAAGTGTTGGCAAGGTATTCATTCATTATCTGGCAAATTTTTTGAAATGAATAAAATCTAAACTAAATAAATACCCTCAAAATGGCCGTATACAAGGCTGTTTGTTTAGAAATTTGAGTATATAAACACAAATTCTGAAGATATATCACTGTAAAATTGCTCAAAACCTTTAAAATAACCAGAATAATCACTTTTTTAGACACTATTAATCCAGTTATACAAAATCAAGCAAACCAAGAATTGCTTAGAAACAGACGTGGGTTGCTACTGATAGAATTTGAATATGTGGTGGAGGTGGAGGTGGCTGTAGTCGGTGTGGATTTTGGGTTTGAGGCGAGGCTTGAGAGGAAGAAGACACCGGTGCGCGCGCGCGTGTGTTTTTTTATTTAATTATTTAATGTGATAAATGGAAAGTTACTTTTTTACCCCTTATTAAAATATTAAAAATGTTGTCATAGTTAAATTTTTGGTCAACTGACAAAATTATGGATGAAAACTGTCCAAAAGAACTTTACTTGCAACATTTGAAAAAGTTAGGAGTGACGGCTGCAACAAATCAAAAGTTTGAAAAAAGTCTGCTAATGTTTCAAATGTTTGGGGCTTTTACTACAATTATCCCTTAATTATATAATCATGTAATTGACAATGTCTAATTGTATTGATGATCAATGATTCAATGTTCCTAAATTTTCCGACAATCTCCCTTGAATATAGTCGAACATATTACCATGTATGGATTTCTTGTATCTCTATGAGAATCGTGAATTAAAGGACCATATTTAGGACAAGCAAAGATCAAATAGCAATTGCATAGATCATAGTGGTATATATGTATCCCCTCTCGAAATTTATGTTATATGTTCTAAAAGCTAAGTACATATTTTACATCTCTATATCAGTACAGTTCTCAAACAATCTCATAATGGCCAAATATTAGAAAAGTGATTAAAACAATAACAAGCAATCAAAAGCTGAGTCCAAAATAAAATCCTAGAACTAAATCTTCAAATTTTGATTTACATCATCCAGCTATAGGAAAATTCTCGTGCACATTCAAATTACAAAAACACATAATAAAATAGAGCGGCATCACCTAGAGTAGAATAATAGGAGAATCGAGAAATAGGAGATAATCCTGGACTTTTGAATCTCTTCAAACAATCTTCGATTATCTTCTTCTTCCTTCTTTGAACCCAAGACGCTCGATTTTTATGCTAATCCAAGAGGGAAGTTTGTATTTTTACTCCCAAGCCTCTCATCCTGTAATTTCGGCAAGTTCTTATATATCTAGGCTTCGGTTTATGGCATAAGTAGACAAAATAGCCCTAATGATCTGAAAAAGAACAGAACCCGTGACAGCCAACAAAGGTCCTGCTCGAGAGCCAATATTTTCGCTCTAGACAGCTCCAACGAAAGCAAGCATACCTTTTGACATGAAACTCAAATCAAGATCCGTAAAATGCATTGAACTCCTTATTCGATAATTGTTTTCAATGGTATATTACATACGTACTTGAAACTCAAATCAAGATCCGTAAAATGCATTGAACTCCTTATTCGATAATTTTTTTCAATGGTATATTACATACGTATTGAAAATCTCAACATCAAACTTGGAACTCTAGTTTCCTCACATGTTATGCACAAATGGGCTATGTCACATTATGCTTTCTTTCACTTCCAATTATCTCTTTCTTCTCAATTTTCTCTTACTCGGTGTTTGTTCTAAACAAACAAAAATAACACACAATTCAATAGAAAAACAAGTCGAAACACTCTCAAAGCTTAGTAAAAGAGATAGTATAAGTGTCACACGACCACATATATATATACACCAAACGGATATAGCTCATAGGAACCTTTTGTTGGGGTATATGCCCATTAATAAATGAGTTATAAACATTTAATCACATTTAATGATATTTGTGAAATTATTTCAAGATCTTTTGCATGCATGAATAGATGTTTTATAAATATCAAAAATCTCTTGATTGTTTATGTAACTTTAAATATTGTACATAAGTTTTATGTACATGAGGATAATATTTAATGGAATAATCTAAATTTGGTCGTGATTAAAATTAAAGTAGTGATATTTAATTATGATCACTAGTGCAGTTCATTACATTCTGAATGAAATAATCTTATCCGAATTGTTAATAATATGATTATTGGAATGAAAGCACTTTATATATAATTTGATTATATAGTACATGAATACGATTAATAATGAATCTTTAGTAAATTCCGGTTTCACATAGAGTATTCAATTTTGATAAATGATGGTCATATATGGATTGATCTTAATTCCGAGTAATTAATAAATTCATATTTATTAAGTTGTGTTTTTTGATGTGCCAGGTAATGACGCAAATTAATAATGTCAAATTTTTGGTACATTGAAAATATAATGAGATAAATAGACAGTTCCCTTAAGTGTTGATTCGGGACTTGATTAATAAGATAACTCAATTTTATGATTAGATCATAAAATATATTATTCACTAGAGGATCAATAGGACATATGGAAAAAGATATAATTACAGAAATTAATGAACGACACTTCACATAACAATTTGGTTACTAATTAAGCACTTGTTTGAGAATGTATGATTGAAAAATGAGTTTTGAAGAAAATGAATTTTTGATAAAATGAGGCTCAAACAAAATCTAAGAGAGTTCCAGAAATTAATGAACGGCACTTCACATTATGCATACTATGATATATCTTTGATATGTAGTGCGATAACGCATTCTTCACGTCCATAAGAACCAACGACAAAAGTGAGAAACAAATCATCGCAGGCTACTAAGGTTGAAGAACCAACACTCACCTTGTAGAGTTTTATACGTTGTTTTATGAATTGTATTTACCTGTAACACATATTCATCATTATACTTCTCACATGTTGTAAACTATTTACGAGGTTAAACTAGACTTTATATAGTGATAAACAGTCAAAATCAGAGTTCCAAGGGATCAACACCTATAAGCAAGCCTGGTCAACACAAATGAGGGTCAACACTTCTCGTGATACGTGACAACCCCATTGTGGCTCACGTCGCTGGCAGAATTTTTACTGTTTTATTTATCTATAATTAATTAAATCTGACAGTGAAAAGTTATTATTTTGGTAGTCTATTTATCGAAAAATAGCTACTAAATTATTTTACATCAGCTACCGCTTAACCAAAATGATTTATGAACTTAAGAAGATATCTTATTTTGTAATTGTGTTTGGCAATGAAATAGAAGATCTCATTTATAGGGCTTAGCGATAGGGACATATTGGTATTATCATTTTTGTCTATATTATAAGTATAAGATTATTAATATTTATCCACTTATCCATAATATTTCACTTTTAGCATCTCAATCTACTTATATTAAATTGTAAAATCAAATTACTTATTTCTACTGTTATCATTAATTAACTTATTCTAAACGGTAGCACCATGTCCCTGAAAATTATTTTAAATATCGCACAATATTCCTAGAAAAATAAAATCATCTTTCTTTTTGCTTAGTAATTTAGAAAATCCCGAGATTTTTCACACATGCATTATATTTTTTCTAAATAGAAACACCTTTTAAAATATATTTTTTTCTTACATTTACTTGTTTTATTATGTATTGGTTTAACAAGATGCTACATACAACAAATTCAATATTTCTTATATTGAAATGATGGAAAAATCGTTACCTGAGCTAAAAATTATCAGCAAATACAAAATCAAGAGGTTATCCCACCATTTATAAAACAATATGATAATGACCTGATTCGTGACAGATTTAATTGTGAAAGAAGATTGAATTAATATAAAAATTTGATGTGCTGTGGTAAATCAATTTGTTGTTCCATTAAGATATCCTCCAATACATCATTTGTTGTTCCATTAAGATATCCTCCAATACATCGCAAATTGTTGCATTCAAAGAAGCAAGACAACCATCTTTTAATGTTCTCATTTTCCTTAAAACACGTCACTTGGAGCTATCTTTCAAGTTAGACATCATGGAACACATTATGAAAGATGATGAATGGGTGAGGCCCTTAGAGGTCTCTATTATATATATGCATGCAAATGAGACAATTATGTTTTTCATTGTGGTCGACCTTCGTATTTTTATACGGATCCAACCTTGACTATGTGCGGTATAAGTGTCTAGGGTCACGTATAGATGAGGGTCTCAGTTAAAATTTATTTATATATAGATAAACTGTCTATATAGAAGGCCTAATATGAAGGAAGCCTATGTCCCCAAAAATTTCGATGTTGGCTGAGGTTGAACCTATTTTTCATGGTTTATAATAGTAATTTAAAAGATCCATCTAGGCTCAAAGCTAGGAGAAAACTCTTGCCTCGCGCCTAGGCGGGAAAAAAGACAAATCGACTTTATGTTGATAGCCTATAGTGCTCCGAGGCGGAAAAAGGTCGTGCCTTTCTTTTACAATTGATATATTTTTTAAAGTCCAATTCAACAAAATGTTCAATCATTGCTAAAACTTAAAAATAAAATAAGTCCCAAAAAAAAAAAATCCACTTTAGCCCAAACCCAATTTAAGAACATAGTTTTCTACGCCTATGAACAAAACGGAGTATTTGTGATTTTAAAAAATATGTATAAAGTTACTATAATTTTCAAGGTATGGGTTATTTTATTTATTCATTGATCTATAATAATTAAAATAAAAATAAAAATAAAAATAGGTAGGTGTCTTATTATGCCTAGGCTTCACTTAGACGCGTCTAATTTTATAAAACTTGACCTCCAAATTTTACGTCTTTTAGAACTTTATTTTATATAATGTGAGGTATACTAGTATTAAGGCGCAATGTCTAAAATGAGAGATTAATTTCAAGAATCAATGGAAAAGTGTCACCTGCACAGGCTGCACTTGCATGACATATTTAAGGCGAAGAGAAAGTTTCGACCTTGTCGTCTATAGTCATGTGATTTGTGGCTAAAAAACTTTTTTGTGCCTTTTGATTAACTCTATCCAATTCCTCCGATTTTTCAACTCACCATAAGTTGTGTTAGAAAAAAAAATGAAAAAAAGGTACACGTCTACATGAAGACAAATGAGGATAAAAAGGGTCAAGAAACACTTTCCATGCTAAGGACGATAATCGTGGAAACAAAAATCTTGCTCCTAATGAGAAATGAAACAGTTATCGGAGACTTTCTATGTTGATGAACGGTTATCAATGAAATAAGATTGTTGCTCCTAGACAAGTAACTTTTATACCACGTGTTAATATATATGTGGTTACAAATTGATGGAAACTATATAAAGACTATGTCGAATTATCGTTGAAAGATATTACAATAAATAAAAGTATTTATTCATTTCCCGTGAATATATAAATGGGCTTGGACCCAACCCCAATGGTATCAAGTTACTAGTACACTAGCCTAGACATTTTTATATGTCCGTACAAAATAAATAACATCAAGTAGGACTTTTAAGTATAATAAATATAAAATGAAAACGATGAAAGAAATAATTTTTTTATGTTCAATAATTTATAGGAGAATTAACATATAACTGGCCTAGCATAATTAAAATCATAATATTTTGCAATTTATGATTTATCTACTATCTTATAACTTTGTTAATGAATACACGTGTGAAGAGATAGATAACATATGCAGTAATGAGGATTCAAAGTATTAAAAACTAATGACATAATGAAGTGAGTTTATTAGTTCAAGAATGATATCAATAATGTTTATACTAAAAGGGGGGAAAAAATAAAAAAAATTCAATATGCCCAATAGAAAGATTAGATTCATTTTAGCGTAATAATATTCAGTGCTAAATTCTGTAAAACGAGATATCATTATCTGCTTTGCAACATATGTTAAATCACATTCGATAAACTTTCTTTACACCAACTGACATCAATGTCAGTCTTTCTTTTGTTACGTTGGATCGATTATTAAAAAGAGAAACAACCTCACATTTAATACTTGTAGCAAATAAAATTGTAATTAGCACATCAAAATTAGACATTTAAATAGTATAATCAATGAATAGTCACGTTTCCTTATCAAAAGAAATTATATATATTTCATCAAACTCCTAAATAAAATTGTGTGACATAATATAATTATCACATTTATCTTACTTTTGTAAATAAACATTTTGAGATAGAAGTGTAGATTAATATATAAACTTGTGAATAATGAAAAATTCTCTTCGTGGGAGCTAATTATTAATGGGAGTATCAACAGTCTTATTATCAGTAAGTCTAGCCCGCTCAAAAATATCTGCAACATAATTCGATTGAGAAAGAAGACAATATCTGGATGAGCAGGCTACCTCAATATCCAAGAAATATCGTAAAGAACCATAATCCTTCATTTCAAATTGTCTAGCTAACTCTGTCTTCAAAACTGAAATACCATCAATATAATCACCAGTAATAATCATGTCATCAACATATAAAGATAGAATGATACGACCTGCATCAGTGTACTTAACAAAAAGAGCAGAATCATGACTACTAGAAGTAAAAGTGCACTTAACAAAAAGAGCATAATCATGACTACTAGAAGTAAATCCAAGGGAAGAGATCACAACAGAAAATTTCTCAAACCAAGCACGAAGAGCTTATTTGAGATCATATAAAGCTTTTTTGAGTTTGCAAACATACACAAAATCATGTGAAACACTAGGAGGGGGCGCCATATAAACCTCTTCTTGAAAATTTCCATTCAAGAATACATTTTTAACATCAATTGGTGTGTCGGCTTTTTATTTAGGGATAACATCAAAAGTGTCCTACTTTTCTCCAAAAAGCTTATAAAATCCTCCTCTAAAATGCTTTCAAACATACCTATTTTTATTAAAAATCAATATATTAACATTTACCCCTTTTATAATTTTTTAAATATACCTCCTTATCAAATCAATATATTAAATTTTCACTAAAAACCAACATTCTTTGTGAAATACAAGTTAGGCTTAGTT
This sequence comes from Fraxinus quadrangulata, assembly GCA_903798255.1. Classification (NCBI taxonomy): domain Eukaryota; kingdom Viridiplantae; phylum Streptophyta; class Magnoliopsida; order Lamiales; family Oleaceae; genus Fraxinus; species Fraxinus quadrangulata. The sequence continues at coordinate 39,250 of CAIGRB010133481.1, forward strand.
TTCTAAAGATTCAAAACTACCCTCTTTTTTAATCCTTCAATTTTTACCTAAATTTAAATAAAACCTTTTAAAAGAACCTCTGTCCTCTAATATATTATTTTATTAAATAATCATCTATCAATTAAACAAGAAACTTTACAATCTTTCAAACCCCTCGACACCAAACCCTAGTATGCACCACCGTCACCTACCATAGAAGACACATAGATACACAGACTTTCTCTTTGATGAAACCTATTTGGTTTATACCCACAAGAGAAAAAAAAAATTATAGGAATTAAGTAAAGCGCAATTGCCATAGAGATTGGGTTACAACACGACTCATGTCAAGTGAGTTGAGCCAGCTTGGCTCGTGTCTAGAGTGAGCAGAGCTGGTGAGCAGCTCACCTGACCACTTAACATACATAGCCCCATTTGGCCCCCATGTCTTAAAATTCATTTTTTTTCCATACTCGTTTTTGGTTTTACATTTTATGTAACTCACAATATTTATCAATTTTTCAATCATATATTTACTAACTTTAATCAAAATTTATTAAAAAATTAATTTTTATCCAAACTAGGCAGAGGCCTAGTCTCACGGAAGATTGTGTTTACAAGTGTAACAAGAATAGGGAGATATTGGATCAGTTTAAGTTCAAAGGGAAAATTAGGCTGATTTTGGAATTTTCTTAAAAAGATTAAAAAACACACGTAAAACTTTTAATTAGTTGAAAATATGGTGTTGAATTTAGTGAAAAATGAATCAGTTTGTGACTTCTTAATAAATAAATTTAATTGATATTTTAATTAAAAAAGTGACCCAACATGTCACTTTATAATATAGAATCTTAATTGACATTCAACACAACAAATAATAAGATTACGAGATAAATATTAGTTTAAAAAGTTCTTATAAGCACATTGTAAACTTTGCCAATGGCTTATGTGGAAATTTTAGAAAAGTCGACTTATCGGGTTGTCTTGATCAAGCGGTCTTACATATGAAGAACGAAATATAGTGAGAGGTCATAACTAGAAAATGGAGTTGAGTCAATCAAGCTCGACGATCACAAGAAGCAAAATCAAAGATAGTCAAATTATAAAAGGAGCAATATGTTAATTAAAAAGTGCCAAAATACTTAAATCACATAACCAAATAATAATAATAATAATAATAATAATAATAATAATAATAATAATAATAATAGCTAAATATTTGTTTAATAAATTCTTAAACTCATTAACCTTATCCAAAGATGTTACTATTAGAAAATTCAAATTACTGAGTGTGGCATTTTAATTATAAAGTGAAACTCATGTCATCTTCTAACGCAGACCTTAATTTTTATCTAAAACAGCACAACTTAAATGTAATAACTGAATATTATTTTAAGATATTTTTACCATCACATTGTAAGTTTCGTCAAAAATAATTTATTAGAAAAAATCAAATACAAACTCAGTGACTTATAAATTAAAAAGAGTCACATCATGTCACTTTTCTAGTTCTTATCGTTTTCATGGGTATGCACATTTCAAAAACTGAAATTGGCTCACACATTTTCATAAACACGTTGTGAGCATCGTTTCTCATTGATTTTCAGTGTCATTAACGCACAAAGTTGTGACCACCGTGGTTGCACTACCTAACTACCACCATCGATCCAAAGTTAAGTGCTTCTTTGATGAGGAGTTTTTTGAGAAGGGATTCTTTGAAAAATATAATTTCTGTGAATGTGTAGTTAAGAAGTAGAAAATAATTACGTGAAAAAGACTTTTTGAAGAATGTGTGATTGAAAATGAGTGTAGGATCAAGTGATTCTCAAAGAAAATCTATGGAGGGCTATCATTGAAATTTACAATCAAATAAGGGCTAAATTTTCATATTTACTAATGCAGGTATTCAAAACCGGAAGAGATTTTAGTATAGTTAGGGTATTACATTCTTGGGGAAAAAAAAAAAGGCCAAAAAAAAAATCTCCAATCCAAACATGTTGCATTGCAATTTCCTTACTGAATTAACATGCACAAGAAGAAATTGAGAGAAATTTTGTTGCAATAATATGGAAGAAGTCGGTTTTAATTCTGAATTTGAATTGGAGGCAAAGAATTAAAGAAGAAGCTGCGTGTGATTTCTAATTTTGGATTATGTCGAAGTTAGGGTTTTGAGCTTTGGTGGGTTTTAATATGCATTTATGGGATGATTTAATTTTGGGGATTTCGGAGTAATTAAATACTGTTTTTGATATCATGTGATTAACCGATATTTTCAGTTTTAAGTATATTTTGTAATGATTTCTCGAAAAGCTTCTAATTTTAAATATATTTGTCTAAATACCCCAAAAAATACATCAAGTTTGAAGTGGTGCCTTTAGTTCCTTCTTTTTTTTTTTTTTCCCAAACTATCAAGTTGATCTTCGTACTTGAATTCATAAAGTGCGACGTGTATGTAACTATTGGAGTAGCCTAAAGCTCAATTTTTGGGATGTCATATTAAAAGCGGATTGCTGCCTTGAAGGTTTGAACCAAACGACATGTTTTATTATTTACTTATATATGAAAAGTAACACCCTACATATGAGCGTACAAACATGTTCCAACAAACAATATTTACTTCATCCATAATAAGTTTATAATTTTACAAGTAAACTTTTTTGGTCATAAACTTTTATACTGTTACCAAACATAGTTGAAAATGTAAGGAACGTAGTTCTTGATAACAAAATGTCGCATTTTTATTTCATACAAAGCTTGACCACTTCTATTTTTTATGTTTTTTTTTTTTCATTTTAGGCCGAGTGTATATGTACTTTATTCTTTAAAAATCGAATATATGATTTCAAAACAACTGATAATGAAAAGTAAGATAGAATAACACTTCTCTCCATACTTGTAATTTCAGATGTCAATACCATGATCGTATACATACATACATACATACATTACAATATTCACACCCGTTACTACCAAAAAGAACAAATAATTATCAAAATATCTTCTAAGTTGTTCCAAGGAAAATATCACGGAAAGATAGTTTTGGCCTTGAAAATGGACTGACAAAATGTGTTTCTATGTGGCACTGATGAGTCCTTTTCTTCTGTAAAAAAGGTCGGTTTGGTGGGAGAGGTACTTGGAAAATGGGACCATTTATGTTTGTCAACCAGGCATACTGATTAGAAAAGTTCAGGTTTGAAATTTATTATCAGGGCCACACACAATTTCCCCATGCTTTAGGTAAAGAAAAATCATATAGAACCCACTTTGTAGAAAAACCAAGTCCTTCAAGCACACTTCTAAGAAATTCTCAATTAATTGAATCATATGCCTTCCTAAGATCAATTTAAGAAAACATCTAAGAGCAACCCTTTTACGGTTGTATTGCTTCAAAAGCGCCTTTAATAGAAAATGAACATACTTGCATTAGAGGGGGCATGCAAGCAAAATTTTAATAATTAATAAAATTATTCCATCTATATTAATTAAGATATTAATATTATGATGAAATTTATGGCACCAAACATTTTAATGCTTGCAGTCAGGATACTCTTGATAACCACTGAATGCTAGATTCCATTTCGGAGAATCTATGAAGCTAATCCCATGTTTGACTTAGCATAATACATTACTAAATAGTAAAATGAATCGATTCAATTACAAGATTTATCTTTACCAGAATTGTATGTAACTGTTGATGTCCGTTTGCACATTCACTTATATAAGAAATTCTATGTTACATATAATTCATGTCATTTTTTTTTCTTTCTACAAATTAATTAGAATTCAAACGACATGCAGCTGGACCTGGATTTGTTTGTCAAGCGATTACCTAAAATATTCACTTCCATTAACATATACGTTTGTAAACATACAAACATTTGATGGATTGATGCGTAATTGGATATACTATACAAAATTCTGGACTCCTTGCCAGTTTACTGGTAACTAGTAGTTCCGGCAGTTGACAGTTAAATTACTCAAAATTCCTATTTCTTGAGCAAAGGAAAAGCTGTTGCTACAAATTTTGCTCCCTTAACGAATCTCCCTTTCATTCTGGGCCTCTTCTCAGCATTCAATTTCCGAACCTCGTACCTTATTTTCTTGGAAAACAATCTGGTTCGGCGCTTCTCCCTGTACCTAGAAACCCTGGCTTCTCTACCTCCATCCACCATTGCTGCTGCATGTCCACTCATCATTCCCGTACCTCCATATACATGCATTGTTCCACAAGTGCCCTACAAAATTTTACCATATATACCTCAATTAGACAAACGTAATTAGCTTGTTTGGTAGGAAAATGTTATTAGTAAACGCTGTAGTAAAATAACTTCTATTTGTGTTGAATTTGAGTGTGTGTGTGTGTGTGTGTGTGTATATATATATATATATGTGTATATCTAAAATTGATGTATGTTAATCTAAGGAATTTACTGTAACTAGAATTTCTCTCTTAGGTATTGTTTATTTATCTCACCCACACAAAAGGAAAAAAGAGAGAATATATGAAATGGCTTATACATAAAAAGGAAGGAAACGAACCATGCATTCAGGCCAAAAGTCATCGAAATCCAATTCCGGCCGTTCACCAGTTGTCCATGGGGACAGTTGTTCGTCCCAAGCCGACATCACACCCTTGTAGTCTAGACTCAACATTATCTTCTTCTTCTTAGTATCATCATCGACTTCATTAAAATCTTCGAATTTTTTAATTATCGGCTGATCACCACCAATAATTGCTTTAGTATCTTCTCCTTCACCTGTAATTGGAGAATAATCATCATAATCAAGATTGAACTCAAAAGTTTCTCTTTCCAAGTCAATCTCTGTTCCATTTTCATGTGCCTTTGCCACGACTATTTCTGCAACTTCTTCATCTTCAACCTTCACTTTTTCACTACTGCCCAAAGAACACTCCTTTGAGTCATGATTTTCTTTTTCACAGCACAGAAGTCCCAACCCTTCAATATCAAACGACTCATCTTCAAGCCCTTTACCCAATAAACTTTCAACATCAGCAGCAAATTCTGCAAGATCCATTTCGGATGGAAGAAACCCATGTATATGATTTAGATTTATTTCTTGACTAAAATCATTCGGCATGGCTTTCGATTCAGTACTCCCAGAAGCTTCTGCATTTTCTGCTTCATTATTCATCACATCCTCATTTTCCGAAGTGCATAACTCTGCTACAAAGGGTTCGAAAATCGGAACCCTGTAAAGAAGCTGTTCATCATTTTCTTCATTGGAGTGCTCTTCGCTGCAAATTTCAGGCACAAGGTGAAGAGGGTTTCCAATTTGTTCTTCAGAATTGAGCTTCTCTGCATGACTTTTTTGCCTCGGAGTTCGAGCCTTTCTGGTGAAACCCTGGTGCCATGAGGGCACAGAAATCTGAAGAGAAGATTCCTCAAATGATTTGATTGAAGAAATCTTGAGTCTAACCCTTTCGTGGCGTCGAGCCAAAGGGTTTGCTGAATGAACAGATGCATCACAAGATTGGCACAAAAATGCATCATCAGATGCACAATACCATCGAGCCCTCTTTCTTATACAATTATCGCAGGCCCTTGCTTTTTTTCCACCAACAACATTAGCCAATTTTCTATCAGAAACCATGGATTTTTTGTGTATATATCTCTATTTTTATATTGATCTGGGATCAAACCAAAGAAAATTGGACACCAAAAGGCAGTAGGATATGTTGGGTCTTTTGCTCTTAATGTATAGAACTCAAAAAACTTGGTGCAATTATTTGTATAGGGGAGTGACCCACACAATGTGCACTTTTACAGTGCAATTAAGAGTTTCAGGCCTCTCTTGGACATTTTTTCCCCACTATCGGGATTATTCCACAGGGAATGGGACTAACACTTTGGGGACCCACCAATGCCTTTATCTGTTTTCCTATTGGCTAGACTAAAAAAAAAATCCTAATCCCTGCTTCTTGATTGGCTAGATTTTTAATCATGGGATTTCTCGTGGGGCCCACTTTATGAGGATGAAAAATTTATCTAATCTCTCTCTTTCTAATATATGTCCCAGTGTCAATTTCTTGCTCTAAAAACTTGAAGAAGACCTTTTTGTAGGATAGTCATCATACCTGTTTAAAGTTCAAAATAATGGATTGAGATCCCCGTTTCTACTCTCATTCTTCCAGAAAGAAATAGCATATATTGATTACTGTCCATATTGCTGTCTTCGTAACTGTTATCTTCTCATGGAGGCAATGACAATGGAGCAATTGACTCGAAATTCCATAGTGATAATGACATGTAATGTTAAAGACATAAATTTTGTAGCTCGGTAATATTTTTCATCAGATACTATAACACCTTTTCTCCTGTGGCTTGTAATACTTGTCACCTCATGCCTGCGTGGAGAATGAGGCTGCCCATGAACTCGCTTTTTTTTTGGTACGGATGGTCTAGTTGATATTGAGTAGATTCATTGTATTTTGTTTTCCATTTTGCTTGCAATTTGCTACAATCAGTTTGAATACAAGTTTTTGTGTGGCTTTCAGAAGAAAGTATTACTCCTTCATTCATCCGTCACATAAAGATGGATTTACTTTCTTTTTTCGCATGTCTCAAATTATAAATCATTTTTCTTGTTCATAGTACAGTTAATTTCTTAATTTTTCAATATACTTTTGTCTAATATGTGTCTTGTTATCAACAAATATAAACTACTCTTATTTAAATTACTATTTGATGTAGGGTATATTAGGAAAAAATATATATAAAAAAAAGTTATATTTTCAATTATATTAATTATATATTTTTTAATTTGTATAAAAATAAAAACAAGTGTATCTTTGTGGGACGGAGAGAGTAAAAGATTTAATATTTGTGTTTACAATTGTAATATCTCAATTACAATCAGTCTATAGTTTCTAGGATACCAAAAACACTTTTGTGCTCATCATAACTAGATATTGATGTTCTAATTCTAGTCAATGTTTTAACACAATTTATTGGACAATATTATACTGGAATGTACCAAACATGCCTATCATGCGAGCTGGTTAAGAAAATGTTGAATTCGA
>CAIGRB010133492.1:0-10295 GCA_903798255.1 Fraxinus quadrangulata
ATATATTTTTAAAGTATTTATGTCTCAAATTAATTGGACCTAGGGCATAACACTTACAGGAACAAGTCTATTTCTGGATTAAAAGTGAAGAGCTAAAGCGAAATTATGACAAAAGAATATCAAACTCGGGCAAATTATCCTCTAACTGATACGTCCCTATGATAATTGAGGTACTTCGAAAAATTGAGGTTCTTGGACTCGATCCTCCATCCTCAAATGCAAGGCACGTAACGTTCTTATTGACTGGAAACATTGAATTGGCACCATTTATATCTTCCAAGAAACATCATTCCTGGGTAAAACTAGTTCAATTGTTGGAACAGAAGGACCAGTGGTGGAAATGGAGGAGGAACTGAAACATGCTCTAAATGGCGCTACTACGTTGATGCTTTTGATCTTTGAAACTGTGTAGTTTAATAACTAAGTTTGACCTTACGTGCAGAATTATACAATTAACAAGTCACTTTTAATTATTTCTAGAGGGGTGAAAAAACAGTCAAATTATCCTAAGTTGAATTGCTGTAGTTTGTAATAAGAAATAGTAAATAACATCAATATTGATAACGGAGAAACCTAATTGGCTAAAAACTACGAGACCAAGTCCGTTACCTCCACCATAGACAATATGGATTACAATCCGTTTCTAACCTAACAAATTTCACTAGTTTCCGTTGTTGTAATTCCTGTAATCTCTAAGATCTACTATACCCACCAGCTTCCCGATCTTCTACAATTGTCTCTTCTAAGTGGAATTTCAAGAATCTCCAATTCTTGTGTTTTTCTTGTGCTTGTAGTCTACATCTCCAATGACCGACCGAGAGAGTACCTTCTTCAAAGTGTTAAGAAAGTTAAGAGTTTTGGATTCACGAACTTTGATATTTTTCCAAAACTATCTTGGATCTCTCAAAATATTATATGAATATGTTATACCAATAAGGTACAATGAGACAACCACACATTTTCATGCAAGAGCATCTGTATTTATAGTTGGAGATGTATGAGTAGTATGGGCCATGTAAAACTCTCCAAAATCGCAAACTATGGTTAGCCGTGTAACACTGTCGCTCGAGCAACGCCTGGACAAGAAGCGGGTGACAATGGTTCTATTTCTGTCGCTTGAGCGATGGCTAGACGTGAAGCTAGCACCGCTTCTTCCTTATTTCCAAACTCGAACTCAAACCCTAGGCAACCTAACTCTACTATACAAAATTGCACTTCACTCATTGACTTTTACACATGTTCAATTAAGTCATTTTTCTTCATAGAATTGCCAATTACAATATTGAACCTAACAATCTCCCCATTTGGTATTCTGTGACAAAACTATACAAATAAAGTCAATGTAGTAAAATAAATCAAACTATCAAATTAAACTACTCAAGTTACCCAAGCACTATCTTGCATTCCTTGTCAAACATGTTTCCTGAAATCTAAACCTGAAATACCAAGTGTAAAAGCACGTGATACATAAAATGTAACAATTGAAGTTCATAATCATAAATAAGTATGCTAGTTTAAGAAGTGACATTAATGTCAATCAAAACTCCAATCGAAACATTAACATCACAAAACATCAAATAGCTTATGCATTATGATATGGAATGCAATACAATACTAATTGTCTCCCTTACTGCAAACTCTCAACATGTTTTTATACATTATGCAAAATGTATCTGTCTCTCCCCAACAACTCCTATACATAAAATGCAAATGTCAGCATTCAATTTGAATTTGAATTTCAATCTTTCACCCCTTGTGTAAATACTTTCTCCACCTTTTTTTATCACAAATGATGAAGGGATCGATAATTAAAAAATTTTAACATTAACTTATAATAACTCAAAAATACTGTTGTTATCGTGCACAAGTATAAACAATTTACAGTAAATCTTCTCACATACTTAGTTCAAGTTAATATGAAGTAAATTGTATAAGTGACCCATGTGTATAAATTGTCACTAAACATTTGTAAGTAGGACACCAAATCTTAATTTTGTGAGAAATGACATGCTAAATATCACTGTCAATATGTGTATTCCTCTACTTATAAAAGTCAAATCATTTAAAGTGCATTATGACCTTTAAATAAAAACTCATTTTGTATTGATATTTTCTTTTCTCTTCCTGACTTTGAGCATATTTTATTTTTACATCTTTCAATATTTTAAATTTATTATTATATTTCATATTTTAAGTGCAGATTCTTCTCCATTAAACGACTAAAATGACCCATGTAGCGAGCTTTATGTCGATTAATTCAAGTCAATTGACCATAGGTACAAGTTACAAAAAACCCTACAGACTTAGTTGCTCGAGTCAAATAGATTCTGAAGAAGAGCATAAGATATTGAGCTTTTTATTATCGAGAATAAACTTGAGTTTGGGTCTAATAAATAAAGTCAATTCATGTTCAAAGTCACCTTACTAATATGTGATTGCCATTCCAAATCTCACACATGCGGTTAAGTCCTACTAACAATATCATAATATATGTAGTGTGGATAGTACACGAATATACATATATTAAGTACTCCATATAACCGAAACCAGCAATGGAAACTATGTTACAGCTCATCGATTAAACATACACTTGAAAAAACACTTTTCCATATTTTGTATTTTTTAATTTTTTTAATTTTTTAATTTTAAAACATGAATGCACCAAGCACAAAAAAATTTAAACACAAAAAAATAAAAAATAAAAATATGCATGAGTTTTCTAGTTAGAAAATAAATAAACAAATATGATACAAGCATAAATATCACACAATGATAAAGTATGAGCATGCATAAAAAATACCTAATCAGTTAGGTATGCAAATACTCTTACCTTTAAGAGCACCGGAATTTATTTCAAAAAATTTCAGATTACTTTTCTTCACCCAAACTTGCCTAATGACAAGAATATTTTCGGTCATCTGTGTCATTAACTTAGCCACCAAGTGATCGCATAATTAGTAAATTCATGGACTGCGATCTTAACTTTCTTCTTCTCCGAATAATTATAATACTCAAAGATCAACTTCACCTTCTTTTCCCACTCCAAGTATGCCTTCGGATCACTCCTTCTTTTGACTGAATTTGTCATTTTGATATTACCCGTGCTTCCATCCACATCATCTCCAACAAGGTTTCTATCCCTCCGTTCGAACCTAGCCCCTCTATTCCTTATTCTACCCATTTCGGCCTCCTCATCAATGTCACTACTGTCATTACCTCCTACCCTATTCTCCATCCTATGCTCCTGTCGACCTTGTATCCTCACATTAGGAATTTTCCTACGCAAGTTGGCAAGCTCCGTGTCTTGCCTATCCAACCTATCCTGCACATTTTCAATTAACCGTTCAAATCGCCGAATCATTTCACCAGACATTTGAAATTTATTGTTGTTCCTACTGGATGCTGCACTTTCCCAGACATTTTGTTTCACAATCTATTTACTGCCTCACAAATGTCTCTCATGTATCACTCAATTTATGGGTTTTACCCTCTATTGGTCTTACTTCTCAGCCTTTTTTTTCACTCAATGCCTTCAACCAAGTTCTTCAAAGAACAAAAATCGAACTCAACCAAGAATTATTCTTGCAAAATTCAAACTGAGGTTTTGAGTGAGTTTTGAAAAATTTTGAAGAGCCAAAGAAGAAAATGAATTGAATTGGATAAATTTCTAGATTTTCGATTTTTTTTACTTGGAATTCAACTACGACACCGACAACGAAAAGGGAAGTTGATTTGGACACAAAATGAGTGCAAAAACAACTTTTCAATTTNAGTTGATTTGGACACAAAATGAGTGCAAAAACAACTTTTCAATTTTTTGACCGAAAAATTATAGATCAAAGACTAAAAAAATAGGAACATGTACAATGCTAGAAATAGGAAATAAGGATTCAAACAAAAAAAAAAAAGGAAAAAAAAAGATATAACCTTGATTTTGGAGCATAATCTCTAATACCAACTTATGTGAACCCACATAGCAACAGTGACTTTGAAACCCACACGAGATTGAAACACAACCCAAGAAAACCAATCAACCAACGTTTATGGATTTGACCCCAAAAATAATGAATCAAACAACCGATTCAATCGATATGATGTGTCGACTTTTTGATCACACGATTCAAGAATCTCACCTGGAAGTTTGAACGCTACGAGAAATCAATCCCGATAATTACAATGTAGGTTGTACAATGAAAAACAAAGAGAAAGCCAATTTGCCTCCAAAATAAATTCTCTATAAAGTCTCCCTTACAATGAAGAATGAAAATCCTATTTATACTAACCCTAAAATCAAGTTAAAAATGGAAATTAATTCGAAAATATTGCAAGAATCATCATAGAAAAGGAATTCTAAGTAATTTAGGTAACTCGCAAAATTTGGAAATATTCTGCCCGGATTTGTTCTATGCGTCCGCATAGTTATTTTGCTTGCGGTCGCATAGAAGATTTAGTTTGCCTCTTGCTGGTTTTGGTAAATAGGCATGCGACCGAATGCCTGTTACAACTATGCGGTCGCATAGTTTTCTACCCGTGCTTCTTCTTCTGTTGCTTGCAACATGATGCTTCAACTCTTTTCGGCTGTCAACCCCAACATGAAAACTTCACATTTGGCTTGTCAACTTCACTCATTTGAACTTCAATGCTCGAGCTAGAGCTTTGGGTGACATTATTGACCACATTATCAACCCGAAACAACTTCAAACATGCCCTTAGCTTCTTTTCAATGAACTTTGAACCCCCGATCGGTTTTGGCCTATTCCAGCTCACATCTTACCGTAGTGAAAATATGTAGGGATAAACCTATGACTAAAGGTATGTGATCACTGATATCTATTCCTAGGTTGGCGGGTCATATGCTGTCTAGTAGTCTTCTGTCGTACATATCTCTTATTATTCAATTTATGGTTAGGCACACGTTTAAACTGATCAGTACTAGAAACAAATGTGGTATTGAACGTACTAGCAATATTAAGATTATTTTTATTGTATTCCAAACCTCCCTATTACCACAAGGCTTATCCATTCCCAGAATGTTGTCTAGCTTCTTAAAACCACTAGAAAAGGCAAGAAGTTGAGATTTGGAATACTCAAGAGGTCTTCTCGAGCTCTCTAGTGAGATTTCTAACCTGAGTATCTAAAGATTCATTCATGGATTCAACTCACTCAAGGTTGAGGTAGATTCCTGAATGTACGCTACGAGTTTCTCGTTTTCCGACTTAAGTTCCGTAACTCTCGTACTTAAAGCTTTATTTTTTGTTATAATCTTAATGCTCTCCTCATAGATTATATCATAAACCTCATGAATATCTCCCTCACTATCAGAATTGTCCTCACTATTAGAATCTTCTTCTGAATTCTTAGCACTACTTACGTTCTTAGCCTTCTCACTCTCCTTGTTAGATTTATTCCTAATTCTAGCAGTAAAGGCAATATATTTTCCACTTTTCTCTTGAGTGGATTTCTCACTCTGATTGTCCGAGTTAGATTTCTCATCAGTGAGAGTAGCATTCATAGTCTTATTCGAATTTCTCCTACTTCTAGAGCATTCACTCCTAACGTGACCAAAACCTCGACAATTATAGTATCTCACAGATTTAGAAATCTTTATAGACTCACTTGGACCACTTCTATGCTTCGCTTGAGGATTTTATTTATTCTTAAACATTTTTTGGATTTTTTTAGCCAAGTATGCTAACTTCCCATCACTATCACTCCTAACGTTGTCATAATCTCGACAATTATGACATTTCAAAGATTTAAAACTCTTACTATACTCACTTGGACCACTTCTATGCTTCTCTTGAGGTTTTTGTTTGTTTCTAAATATTTTTTGGAATTTTTTAGCAAAGTATGCTAACTTTTTATCATTAGGATAATCTGGATCTGGTGACTCTCTATGACTACTCCTCATAGTTTTTAAGGCTAGTGACTTATAGCTTGTGGGTTTAGCTAATGTTAGCTCATAAGTATGAAGAGATCCAATCAACTCTTCAATCTTAATTAAATCTAAGTCATTGCTCTCCTCTATAACCGTGACTTTAGGCCTAAACCTTTCAAGTAAGGATCTAAGAATTTTTCTTACAATTTTAGGCTCCGAGATTCTCTCACCTAAGTTGAAATTAGAATTCACTATGTCGTTTAAACTCGCATAAAACTCATCAAAATTTTCATTCTCTTTCATCATAATGTCTTCAAACCTAGTGATCTGCATTTGCAATTTTGAGTTCTAACAACCTGAGTTCCCTCATGTGTGGTCTGTAGAATATTCCAAACCTCTTTGACTACCGCACACATAGATACTCTCTTAAACTCTTTTGGGGATACCGCCATAAATAAGGCATGTAAAGCTTTACTGTTCCAGTTATATTCATCTAAGTTTACTCTAGTCCAATTAGCAATGGGAGTGGGGATAAATTCATTATTAACGATAGAACTGGGGGCAGTCCAACCATTAACCACACTTAACCAAATTCGCTTATCCATAGATTTTAGGAAAGGTCCCATTCTAACATTCCAATAAGCATAATTATTAGCATCAAAATATGGCAGGACGGATAATGAATTACTCATTCAAAAATCTAAGGTCAAGATTTGAATTTAGGCTATGATATCAATTGAAATTACATAGTTTACTAACTAAGTTTGACCTTACGTGCTGAATTATACAATTAACAAGCAACATGTTACTTTTAATTGTTTGTAGATGGTTAAACAAATAGTTCAATTATCCTAAATTGAATTGTTGTAGTTTGTAATAAGAAAACAGCAAATAATACCAAGTCAGTTACCTCTATCATGGACAATATGGATTACAGTCCGTTTCCAGCCTAGCAAATTCCATTAGTTCTTGCTGTTGCAATTCCTATAATCTCCAAGATCTGCTATACCCACCAGTTTTCCGATCTTCTATAATTGTATCTTCCAAGTGGAATTCCAAGAATCTCCAATTCTTGTGTTTTTCTTGTGCTTGCAGCCCACATCTCCCAATGCCTGACCGAGAGGGTACCTTCCTAAAAGTGTTAAGTAAGTTAGGTGTTTTGGATTCACGAACTTTAATATTTATCCAAAACTTGGTTGCCGTATATCAAGAATGATATAAATAATTCCACCAATAAATTGTATTCTTGGATCTCCCAAAAGATGATATGAATATGTTATACCAATGAGGCACAATGAGATAACCACACATTTTTGTGCAAGAACATCTATATATATAGTCGGAGGTGTATGAGTAGTATGGACCGTATAAAACACTCCAAAATTGTGAATTAGGGTTAGCCGCGTAACACTGTCGCTCGAGCAAAGGGTATGTCGGTCGAGCGATGCCAGACGAGAAGCAAACGGAAATGGTTCTATTTTTGTCACTTGAGCGAGGGCAAGGCGTGACTAGTGCTGCTTCTTCCTTGTTTTCAAACTCGAACTCAAACCCTAGTCTACCTCACTCAACTAAACAAAATTGTACTTCATTCCTTGATTTTTACACATGTTCATTTAAGTCATTTTTGTTCATAGAATTGCTAATTATAATATTGTACCTAACAATCTTCATATCAGATGTTGCCTTGACGAAAGCCCTGGTTAAAGGTTTGAAAATGGAAGAATGTTGTGAAGTAAAATTGTTAATGGTACTTATTTTGGTGCCTCCAACTCCATCTTTGGTAATTATAAAGTAAGAACTTTTGAAAGAAAGAGGTTCTCCTTGGACTTTGATGGACTGTACATTTATAAAATATACATCAGAAGGTTCACCCTGGACAAAAGAAGTAGGTCCAGTACTTATAGGGTTTATGATGAGGGGTGTTATGATGAGTGATTTCGACACGTCTGATTTGCTTGATGTTCCTCTACCAACATACAATTTCTCGAGTCCTAAAGATGGAAGGCATAGAGAAAACTTTTCTAGTAAATTGAGCTTATTTGCAACCTATTTGTGCAATGAAATTTGAGTCCTTAGAAGTCCTAGTATCCCAGTGGTACCACTGGCTAGACCCTTCTTGTAATCTAAGTCAGTGCAAGCAAAGGAAAATTGGGGCACCCTCATATGATCTTTTGAGTATAATGTGTCCTCTCCAAAAGTTCTACCTTGAATAAAACTCTCGAATAGGTTAAAAGGAGAGGCACAACTGGTGTTGTTGGTGCAACTAGGGCGCTGAGGCCCGAGACATTCCACTAGGCAAGTAGAACCCTTAGCTATTTTACATTTTTGTGTGTTACAAGGTATCGAAAAGTAGGTGGATGAGGTATAATTATTGCACTCGAACAACAAGAATTGTTCTGCAAGATGTATTACTGTGTTAACCATGGCACGGTTGCTTCCCATTTGTACTGAGGCGTAATGTTGTAAGGTATTGGTGTCCTTTCTAATAGGAAGGATTAGGCCATTTTCAGCAGAGGAAGAAGATAAAAGAATGGCAAAGAAGAAAACATAGCAGTTGAAAAAAAGAAGCCATTGATATATAATTTGTATTGCAATTCCAAGTGAGATTGCAGGGTCTATTTAAGAATATCTAACAATGGAATTACAGAAATTATGGTTGGTCAAAGTTGGCGTTTAGCACACATTGATATTTTCAAGATCTATTTCCCTAAACTCATTTTCAAGTTTATATTTTTTAAATAAAATAATTTTACACATGAAATTTAATTTTTCCTATTTTTTAATGACATATTTTCTAAAAAATCACATTTAAGAAAATCCCGTCTCAAAAAATCAAAATCATAAAAAAATTAAATTTATAAACATTTATAGTTTAGCTTGCTTTAATCTTTGTAAACTCAACTCACTCGATGAACTATTCATTGAGGACTTGCTTTTATAATTGTGCTTTATTCTTTATAAATGGAATTACTTCTTGACAAAAGAAAGCTTAAAAGTAATTTTATTTTATTTTATTTTATTTTATTTTATTTTTTTTTTTTGTGTAATGCTCTTCATAATCAGTCAATCATTTTATGTGGTAACTCATTATTTGAAAGATTATTTTTCTGTAATTCAGTTGCTTCAAATAATAAGCTAATACATCAAATGACAAGATGCTACATAAAATAACTACTGCAGTTGCTAACTATAAATAACATTATTATAATTTCTTTGTTGAGCTTGGCCAAAAATACTCTAATTAGGGCATATTCCAAAGACTCTAAATACAAAATGTTTTCAATTTTAGATAGTCAATGTTTAAAGTTATGATTTATGAGATTATCCATTTTAATTATTTACAATGACTGTATTTAATAATTTCAATATTCTACTTCTTAAATTATTCAAATCACAAGTTAATTGAGAGNATCCATTTTAATTATTTACAATGATTGTATTTAATAATTTAATAATTTCAATACTCTACTTCTTAAATTATTCAAATCACAAGTTAATTGATAGGCAGTCGATATATAAAATATGTTAAATAAAAGATGAGAAATCAACAAATATTTTAAAAAAATAAAAATGGAAGAGTCAAAATAGAGAACATTATTGGAGTGTATAAAAAACTGAATATCTAAACTTTAAAATGGTTTCTATTATACATATGATGTTTTTTATAAATAGAAAATCTCCCGGGGATATTTTTAGCCCTTGTTTAATCTCTATTATAATTTAGTACATTTTTCTCTCTTCTCATTTTAACTATACATTTTCCAATAAAATAATATTATACGTAAACTTATTGTTTTCATTTTTAACCACGCATTTAAAAAAAAAAAAATTACTATTTCAAATTACACTATTCTCAAAAACTCATTATAATGGATCCCAAAGAGGGGCTTAGTCAATTAGTTTCATTACAATTTACAACATTGTATTATATTTGATTTATAGCCAACATATTTGTCTAATTTAAAAAAAGGCAAAGAAATTCATAAACGAAATTAAGCCACTTTTTGGTACATATTAAAATTTTCATTTTCATTATTCTACTCGTTTTTAACCACACATCTTTCAATAAAATAATATTTTTTTCATCACATTAATAACTTTTCCTTCTTTTTCAACCACACATTCTCCATCAATCCACTATTCCAGAATACATTCTTCTAAAATAATGTGACTCAAACACACCCCAACTATGCAACATTATGGGTTTGGACCCATACTCTTAGGGCACATATTTATAGCTTGGGCCCACATAATCAAGGCACGCATTTATAAGGAAAGAGTTCACAAATCAGGTATTAACTTTTACAATTGTAGAAATCAGGTATTAAATTTTAAAAATGCAAAAATCAAGTAATTAGTAAATTAAATAAATATATTAAAATCAAAATTATACAATTCATGTTCAAAGATGCATACT